>JAVIAB010000047.1:6163982-6459436 GCA_032433765.1 Megaustenia siamemsis | reverse complement strand
CGACTTTCTACCTCCCCCACCCCCGACGACACTACTGTCTCTAATAACGCCGTGGTGCGTCGTACGATCCTCCGTTTCATTCAGGATGGATTACTCCCTCTAGCTCCTCCCGCATGATCCTTCCGGACCACTGCTTGGGTAGACCCTCTTTCTATATGCTGCCTAAAATACATAAACCTGACTCTCCTGGACGTCCTATTGTCTCTTCCATCTCATGTCCTACTGTTCTCATTTCTGACTTCCTCGACAGTGTCTTTCAACCCATAGTTATGGGCCTCCCTTCGTATGTCAAAGACACTAACGACGCCCTTAAACATCTTTTCCCTCTATCACCCCCCTCCTTCCTGATCGTCACTACCGCCTCTTCGTTATGGATGTCTGCTCCCTGTATACTTTCTATTCCCCACTCCGACGGCCTTCAAGCTCTTCAGTTTTTCCTGGACCCGTAGGATCCAACCCTCCATCGCCACTGGCGTCCTCCTCCGTCTAGCAGAATTATTCTTGAACCTCAACTCTTTCGAGTTCAATGGCAATTTCTTTCTTCACCCCAGATCAGCGGTGTGGCGATGGGCACTAAAATGGGCCCTATCTATGCTTGTCTCTTCATGGGTTACCTTGAGCACCAAATCATCCATACCTACCAGGGCCTCTCTCCCCTCATGTATCGTAGGTACATTGGATGAACTGCATTGGTCTGTCTGACCTTCCAGAAGATGAGATCTCCCGTTTCATCGAATATGTCGGACATTTCCACCCCTCTATCCACATCACCTTCCATATCTCACATCTCGCACCTCCTCCGTATCTTTCCTGGACATCCTAGTCTCCTTGGGCACCTCTCATCTTCTCACCTCGGTCTTCTACAAGGCCACTGACTCCCATATAGTTTCCTCCGCTTACGACTCCTCTCATCCCACATCCTGCAAGAACTCTCTTCCCTATTCCCAGCTTCTCAGACTTCGTCGCCTTTGCCAAGACGACGAAGATTTCCTTCACAATGCCCACCTTATGCTTGATTTCTTCCGCCGACGTCTCTATCCTGAATCAGCTCTCCTCCCTGCCCTGCGTCGAGTTCTCCACACTTCACGTCCAGTCTGCTCTTATACCCCCTCTACTCATCCCCCCGTCTGATAGAGTAGTGCTCGCTCTCACCCATCACCCTCACCACACTACGCGCTATTAGGACCATCCACCGCTACCTCCCTATTCTTCGATCTGACCCTCCTACTCGTCTTCTGCTCTTCCCTGACCCACCACTAGTGGCCTTTAGACGTGACCGGAACCTCCGAGACTTTCTTGTCAGGGGCCGTCTTCCTGCTGACCACACTTCAGCCATCGAGGCACTATCCGCTGCAACCCGAGAGTATGTAAAACTTGTGACCACGTTCTCCAGACCGACACTGTCCTCTTCCCTAATGGCCTTTCGAGATCAGAGAGGGATTCACTTGCACATCGCGGAACATCATTTATGCCATCATCTGTAAGCGATGCAAGTTGACCTACATCGGTCAGTCTGGTCGCAGAATCGGCGATAGGTGCCGTGAACACTTGAATGACATCACCCAAAAGGGGACACTCCTGTAGCAGCCCACTTTAACTCGAGGGGCCATCGAGGTAAGACTGATGTCTTGGTAACTGGCCTAGTATCATGCTCCTCTGATCACCACAGTCGGCTCACTCTTGAGCACCGTCTGATCGCTCGTTGGGGCTGCTGCTCACCCCTCGTGGCATCAATGTATCCCTGTCCCTCTGAGGACCCTCCTGCCTCCGACTCCATCTCTCTACCTATGGACCCTCTCTCTTCCTATTTCTCTTCTTGGGTCCTCTACTCCTCGTCCATCCCTGCTTTTCATATCCTCTTTGAGTAACCCCCATCTTGCCTTCTTCCTCCTAAACCCCCCCCCCTCTCCCTACACCTTTTTCTCTTCTGACTATCTTCATGTCCTTTACCTCTTTATCACTATATCACCTCTCCACCTGGACTGTACGTACGATCTCTCTGCCCACCTCTATTGTCCCCTCGTCGTCTTCCTACCCCCCTCTGCTGATCTACTCTCTAGCTCACCCCTCTCCTCTCTATTAACTTGTAGTCACTACTCATCTATACCTACTATTCCAGTATCCCCCTTATCCTGATGCCCACTTTCATTCCCCCCTTTGTTCTATCATTTCCCTACTTCTTTACCTCCTATGGTTCATACCTCTTGCACACCATCCCCTATTGCTCCACTTCTTCCAGACTTTCTCTTTTTCCATCACTTCTGACCTACCGCCTCTCCCCTATCCAGTTTTCACATACCTGCTTCTTATCCCTCCTCTCCATACCTCCTCCTCCAATACTTCCCTACCTCCCGAGAGACTAACTTCCTCCGGACCACCCTCTATCGCCCTTCTCATTATACCGGCTTTATTATTCTTCCTCATCGTATCTCTTCCTCCAGTATCCAATCCTTCCTTTCGTTGACCTACCTCTCAACTCGTCTCAGTTCGAGGCCATCCATTCTGTAGAGTCCATCTCTCTCACCCACTGCCTAGTTTACTACTTTGTCGTGTCATTCTATTTCTTTCTCTTAACCTCTCGCGTGATCTCTCACTTCCATTGTTGAGTGATTTATATGTATTGCTTGTTGTGTCCCAGGAGTATCCTCGTCTATGCCCCCCTTTTCCCCCCCCCCCCCCCCCCCCCCCTTTTTGGTTTTCCCGAAATTTGATCCTTTTTGCCCTCTTTACTGACCTGTCTTTGTCACGTGTTGCTTTCTATACACTTCTCTGCGCTTTTAGTCATTTAGTCATTCCGACTGGTTTCAGCACGGATTACAGTTTTGTTTCCTGCTCCCTGCTCTGAGCTCAGCTAAGTACAATTTATTATATATATATATATTTTTTTTTTTTTTTTTTTTTTTTCTCTCTCTTTTTCTATTTTATATATTTTGACGCCCCATCATACCTCTCATCATGTAAAATTCATTTCTCTCTTTTCTTATTTTTGCATCCTACTTTCCTCGCCCTCCACTTTATCATCTAACATGTAGTAATTGTGCTTCACCGCTTGTTGTCGTTGTCCATGTATTCTGAAGAAGCCACAGGCCGAAACGTCAGTATTGTGTTGTGTTCTTTATTTGTAAAGCTGTCACCATACCTTGGAGTGTTTAGCACACCCCACCATTGGCTCCATCGATGGAAACTGCGGTATTTACACAACACAGCAATGGCGGCTTTATTTGGCTACAAACCTGACGTGAGTCCAAAGTCTGGGTGTACATTTGACGCATATTTTGTGTACACAAAGGAAGCACGTCACTTTGTGATAGAAACATGCCTGAAAGAGCTGGAGATGAAACGAGGTCACAGACTTTGTGTGGAAGATCGAGATTTCTTGGCGGGAACGTACATCGTGTCGAATATCGTGAGCGCTGTCAGAAACCAGCACAAAAACTGTTGTTGTCATGACGACAGATTTGTTTGATGATCCGTACTGTGAGTATAGTTTCAAGATGGCCGTGATGGAGGAACTGTTCAAGCATCGATCAGTGCTACACCTGCTCCTGTACCAGCCAGTTCCTTGCGATCAAATGTCGCACGAGCAGCTGGAAGTGATGAAGCGAAAACAGCTACATCGAGTACCCGCCTGATGAAGGAGCAGACGTGAGGCAGAAGTTCTGGGACGAGCTGTCACAGACCATTGTCATTCTGGCAGCGATCAATCTGAGCCTGTGTTGGAGATAGAGTAGACACGTTTGTCAAGTTGGAGATAGAGTAGACACGTTTGTCAAGTTGGAGATAGAGTAGACACGTTTGTCAAGTTGGAGATAGAGTAGAAACGTTTGTCAAGTTGGAGATAGAGTAGACACGTTTGTCAAGTTGGAGATAGAGTAGACACGTTTGTCAAGTTGGAGATAGAGTAGAAACGTTTGTCAAGTTGGAGATAGAGTAGACACGTTTGTCAAGTTGGAGATAGAGTAGAAACGTTTGTCAAGTTGGAGATAGAGTAGAACGTTTGTCAAGTTGGAGATAGAGTAGAAACGTTTGTCAAGTTGGAGATAGAGTAGACACGTTTGTCAAGTTGGAGATAGAGTAGACACGTTTGTCAAGTTGGAGATAGAGTAGAAACGTTTGTCAAGTTGGAGATAGAGTAGACACGTTTGTCAAGTTGGAGATAGAGTAGACACGTTTGTCAAGTTGGAGATAGAGTAGACACGTTTGTCAAGTTGGAGATAGAGTAGACACGTTGTCAAGTGTCGTCTCCGCATAGAAGCTTGGTCTATATATTATTGACCAAGTTTTCAGACTTTGTGGGCTAATTTCACTCTTTCATTCGGATTTCATAATCTATCTCTACCACTTCGGTTACCTTTTTAGACATCCCAGTCTCCTTTCACCCAACAGGTTTATATATCTCCGTATTTTATAAACCGACTGATGCTCACTCCTACCTCCTTTATTTATCTTCGCATCCTGGCACCTGTCGTGATTCTATTTCTTTTTCTTTCCTCCTACCCCTCATGCGCCTCTGTGACCAAGACGACGGACTTTCTCTAGCAGGCTCACCTTATGTTGGAATTCTTTCGTCGCAGTCTTTATCTTGAATCTGTCCAGCAATCTGATTTCCAAATGTTCTGGGTACGACCCACTGCAATAGATCATGCAGTACGTGCCCTATCGTACAACAGACTCACAAGTCTTGTTCCCGAATGTCCCTTTAGATATCCAGGAAGGCTCTACGTTCATTTCACGGAATCTTATATACACCATCATATGCCAACGTTGTCTCAAAATATATATTGGCCAAACAGGTCGACGTTTGTGAGACAGACTCTGTGAACACTTATATAACATCAAACATGATTTTGGCACTCCTGTCTCCTTCCATTTTAGATTGCCAGGACATAATACCTCTTATGACTTCCGTGTTACTGACATCATCTCTTGTTCCCCTGATGACTTCCATGTTACTGACATCATCTCTTGTTCCTCTGATGATTTCCGTGTTACTGACATCATTTCTTGTTCCCCTGATGACTTCCGTGTTACTGACATCATCTCTTGTTCCTCTGATGATTTCCGTGTTACTGACATCATTTCTTGTTCCCCTGATGACTTCCGTGTTACTGACATCATCTCTTGTTCCCCTGATGACTTCCATGTTACTGACATCATCTCTTGTTCCTCTGATGATTTCCGTGTTACTGACATCATCTCTCTCTTGTTCCCCTAATGACTTCCGTGTTACTGACATCATCTCTTGTTCCCCTGATGACTTCCGTGTTACTGACATCATCTCTTGTTCCCCTAATGACTTCCGTGTTACTGACATCATCTCTTGTTCCTCTGATGACTTCCGTGTTACTGACATCATCTCTTGTTCCCCTGATGACTTCCATGTTACTGACATCATCTCTTGTTCCTCTGATGACTTCCATGTTACTGACATCATCTCTTGTTCCCCTGATGACTTCCGTGTTACTGACATCATCTCTTGTTCCCCTGATGACTTCCATGTTACTGACATCATCTCTTGTTCCTCTGATGACTTCCATGTTACTGACATCATCTCTTGTTCCCCTGATGACTTCCGTGTTACTGACATCATCTCTTGTTCCCCTGATGACTTCCATGTTACTGACATCATCTCTTGTTTCCCTGATGACTTCCATGTTACTGACATCATCTCTTGTTCCCCTGATGACTTCCATGTTACTGCCATCATCTCATGTTCCTCTGATGACTTCCATGTTACTGACATCATCTCTTGTTCCCCTGATGACTTCCATGTTACTGACATCATCTCTTGTTCCTCTGATGACTTCCATGTTACTGACATCATTCTTTGTTCCTCTGATGACTTCCGTGTTACTGACATAATCTCTTGTTCCTCTGATATCCATAGCCGTTTCACATTGGAGAACCAACTCATAGCCCGCTTTGGTACTCTCCAACCAAATGGATTAAACTCTTTTCTTTAATCTCTGATGTACTCTCCATGTCTTTCCTGAGTCCTATACCTATTCCTCCTGAATTATCTTTATTACCTCTCCTGCTCTTCTTCTCCCTTGCCACCCAAATCCTCTCTTTCTTTCACTCTTCTTCCAGTTTTCTTTGTACCCTATGGGATACATCATTAACGTTTTCAAATTTTTCATTGTTTGTTGGTTCATTTAGATTAAATCCTACCTGCCATATTGTCTATTAATCTTTTCACCAGACTCTACGGAAATCTTGACCACAGTCTTTTCCGTTATTTTTAAGCGCTGTATCGTTGTTATGTATTCTAACTCGGAATTTTGTCTTTAATGGGTATCGTTTGTTTGTAATACCTGATGAAGGTTTTTGCCGAAACGTTGTAGCTTGTCTTGTCTTTCTGCTAGTCTATCTGCTCAATACCATTTTATGTTTATTTTATTTGTTTTCTGCAGCTACACCGTGTGTTACCGGTGTCTCATTATGAGGAAAGTAAAGAACAGTGACACTGTGACCTTCCAGGCATGCCGTAAGAGGCGACTAAGGAGATTGATCGATGGCTTGACAAGCTGTCATTGTAAAAAGTATTGTTATGGAAACAGATCCATAGATTTTAGAAGCAATGATTTCTGCAATATGTGCCATTTTGGCACGCAAGGTTTCTGTTTTTGAGATTGTGGTTCTTGCCCTATGGGCAGTCTACGGCTAGAAAGGACAATAGATAGACAGACAGACAGACAGACAGACAAACAGACAGAAGGACACAGACAGACAGACAGACAGACAGACAGACAGACAGACAGACAGACAGACAGACAGCAGATAGATCAGATAGATAGATAGATAGATAGATAGATAGATAGATAGATAGATAGATAGATAGATAGATAGATAGATAGATAGATAGATAGATAGATAGATAGATAGATAGATAGATAGATAGATATACACGCGACCCGGCATAGTATTTCATATTTATTATATTTGATGTCTGTGCTTATCTCTTATATATTATGCTTTTATTGTGTTTGTTTTTTCTTATTTTGGAATCGATAGCTTGCCGAGCGAGCTTCAAGACCGGATTTTCAGGAAAAAAAAACTTGCATTTAAAGGGAATATAATTGAAAATCTTAAAAAAAATATCTCTCACGTATCTGTAGTTCGCCCTTGTTTAGGTCCTCATTTAAAGTCTTAAAAAATATCTCTCACGTATCTGTAGTTCGCCTTTGTTTAGGTCCTCATTTAAAGTCTTAAAAAATATCTCTCACGTATCTGTATTTCGCCCTTTGTTTAGGTCCTCATTTAAAGTCTTAAAAAAATATCTCCCACGTATCTGTAGTTCGCCCTTTTTTTAGGTCCTCATTTAAAGTCTTAAAAAATATCTCTCGCGTATCTGTAGTTTCTTTCCCTTTGTTTAGGTTCTCATTTAAAACAGTTCTCTCCTTTGTTTTTTCAAGACAAAACGCTTCAAACGCTTGCATAAGAATTCTTCACTTGGAATCTCCTCTCCTTCAATAGAAATCCTCACGCAGTGATCCAGTGAACTATCTCCTAGCTGGTTTCATGGTGTAATCATTATTCTGTTTTCATAGCTCTAATGGACCTTCCAACAGTGGCTGTTGATATTGGCACAGTCAATATTGTTACAAGTATTTTTTCAGTTCGTTAAATTAATTGAAGTTGAAGAATATGTTTTAATGTTGATACATTGCCGTTCACATTTAAAGCCAAATATTAAAAATATTTTAGATTTGTTTGCAAATAATCTCGATCAATGTCCAGCAAATACTGACACGTTAACATCTGACTCTTTTATCTGTTGAATGTGATAAATGATCAAATGATCAACACATTTAACATGTTGAATTTAATTCCAAGGCTTATTTACTAAATTGTTTGCCCATTTCAGATATTACAGTATCTGTGAATTTAGCAAATGTCTACAAACAAGTTTTGTCATCAGAGATATATGTTTTAATTGTTGGGATGTGTAACACTTATCTTTCAATTCTTTATATGTGTAGTCAAATCACAATGTTCGTGTTTTCTTCTGCCTTCTGACAACCACAGATACTGATTTTAAATGTAAAGATGTGGTTGAAATTAACTTTGGTAGAATTGCCAACTGACATTCCTGCTTGTGCAAGCATTTGCTTCAATCACTTCCCAGTGTCTCCACAAACAGGAAAAGTTTTCACATGAACGTGCTAAGACTCCGGTTCAAGTCTCGTACTTTATCTTTCACCCGACTAGACTACCGACGTTCGGACAACCCGTGTTCAATTCCCGCTGGGAGCAGTGTGAATTGTACTCGTGGTTGGAAAAAAAAAAAAAAATACCCCCACGGTCGACCCAGCCGTTGGCAGAAATGGGTACCAGGGGATTACCCTGGGAAGGTGAGGAATGTCGCTTCGCATCTGAGTTTCGATGCTTGAGGCTACACTATACAGAAATATCCGAACATTTCTGGATAGGCGGCCGAGCACATATGGGTATATACTCGCGTGCTAAGACGCCGGTTCAAGTCTCGTACTTTACTTTACTTTACTTTACTTTACCTTTACCTTTACCTTTCACATGAAAGAGGATTTTTCTATTGAAGAAGTAATCCTCCCGCAAATGAAGCTAAATCTACGCCATCTTTAAATAAATGCTCATAAGTCATCATAATTGACTTATAACATTTCTTAATGATGTGAATGGTGTTATCATGACTGAGCCAGCGCATGATCTGTGGGCTGGGGGCCTCGGTAGCCTAGTTGGGAAAACCACCCGACTGGAATACCGACGTTCGGACAACCCGTGTTCGATTCCCGCTGGGAGCAGTGTGAATTGTACTCGTGGTTGGAAAAAAAAAAATACCCCCACGGTCGACCCAGCCGTTGGCAAAAATGGGTACCAGGGGAGAATGGGAAGGAGAGAAATGTCGCTTCGCATCTGAGTTTCGATGCTTGAGGCGACACTATACAGAAATCTCCGAACATTTCTGGATAGGAGGCCGAGCACATATGGGTGTAAACTCGCGTGCTAAGACGCCGGTTCAAGTCTCGTACTTTACCTTTACCTTTATCTGTGGGCTCTGGAATTCTCAGCATAGGATACCCTAACATTTTCGTTAACTTCACGGATAACTATTTCTCGTTTTGTAGATTGGTGAAGCAGCTTATGTATGTCTCTGACTAGGTATAAAAATAAAAAAAAAACTGTTCACGTAGGGAAACTGATCTCTTGCACTTGTCACTGCAGGTGACAATACATGAGCCCTACAATGGATGTTGGGAATAGTCCTTCCTGATTTATCTGACATCCTTTTGTGAAGTCCGTAGATACTGCCTGAAAAATTAGAACCTCCATCAAATCCACGAGCAATAAGATTACCAAATGACATACGTCATGTATTTATTTCCCTTTCAATGTAGTCTGTAATGGTTTCAGGTATTGCATTTTGAAGCAGAATTATGCACACAAATGTTTGTAATTTGTTAACAGCCTGTCACATATAGGCAGTTCAGACGTTTGGTAGTGTTTGTGTAGACAGCAGCCATTGAAGAAAATGGGTTCCCCTTAAATCCAGCAACAAAATGTTCATCGAGTGCCTCTCCCATGCAACGTTTCACAAGCTGTGTCTCTACTACAATATGTAGCTCGTTCACTCTGTTTCTGAAACTACTCACTTCTTAACACACGGTCCTATCAACTTTCTCACAAGCTGTGTCTCTACTACAATATGTAGCTCGTTCACTCTGTTTCTGAAACTAGTCACTTCTTAACACACGGTCCCATCAACTTTCTCACAAGCTGTGTCTCTACTACAATATGTAGCTCGTTCACTCTGTTTCTGAAACTAGTCACTTCTTAACACACGGTCCCATCAACTTTCTCACAATCTGTGTCTCTACTACAATATGTAGCTCGTTCACTCTGTTTCTGAAACCAGTCACTTCTTAACACACAGTCCCACCAACTTTCTTACAATCTGTGTCTCTACTACAATATGTAGCTCGTTCACTCTGTTTCTGAAACCAGTCACTTCTTAACACACGGTCCCATCAACTTTCTCACAATCTGTTCATATTTGCTTCAGTGAGTTACCTCCTCTTTAAGTAGGAAATATAAACTCCTCATCAAGATACCTGGACCTATTCCCTTCAATATCTGCTTGGTATTGCTGATGTAGGATCGAGTGAAACGGTCTCTTTTCATGCTATCAATACAAATACACACCGGCTGGAGCCGCGATAGCTCAGTGGTTAGTGAACTGGACTACAAAAGACAAGAGGTAGGGTTCAATCCCAACGGACGGCTCCGGTTCACCCAGCCTTTAATGGGTACCAGATATTTTTCTGGGAAAGTAAAGCGGCACGGGCGAAATACCGACCACATTACCCCAAAAATCATGTGCTGAAGGTCTGTAAAATTTATGGTCACTAACACCATATTCCCTATACGCCACTTGGTGTGACGGGGGTACTTTACTTTTTTTTTTTACTTTATAGCTCTCTTCTCTCGAAGTGTGTCCAGATGAGCTAGCAGTTGGCAAGGGCACTGCATCGTGAGAAAATATTGCAATGGTAGTTGTCTGAATGAGAGGTCTGCCAGCATCTTCGCCGGCTTTTTCACAGAAATGACATTCAAGGTCACAGTCAACAAATATAGGTATCAGGCTTCAACTTTGTTGTAGAAGTTGTCAAACAACAAGTTTGCTGATTACTCATGATCAAAGTCTGCTATCTCAATTCTCAATTCGTTTTCTAATAAAACTAAACAACTACAACCTCAAGATAAGAAAACTGTCTTGATTCGAAAAAAATATATAAGCCCATACATTCAAAATTTGTATGTGTTGACAAATCTAACTCTGCTATATGTCACAGCTTTGATTTAATATGCTATATATATATATAAAACAGGTTATATATATATATCACAATAGCAGTTGAAAGTAAATGATGTGACAGAATCCATGTACCAACACATTAGAGATCTGAGCAACTTACGGTCTGGACCATTGTGCAGTGATTATGCTGATGAATGATCCTATTGACTTCAAACTGAAACTAATCTAAAAGTTCACAATTTGGAATCAAACATATCCGAATGTGTTCATGCAGAAAGCTAAACCAGCCACTGATTTTTAAATCTCACTTCTGTGTTTCTCGTGACTAAAAGCTTCCTATACAATTATTTCATTCTTCATCTTCAATGCTATAACTCTCATACTATATATATATATATATATTATATATATATATATATATATATATATATATATATATATATATATAATACAAATACATAATATAATATAATATAATACAATACAATACAATACAATATAATTATATAATACAATACAATACAATATAATATAATATAATATAATATAATATAATATAATATAACATAACATAACATAACATAACATAACATAACATAACATAACATAACATAACATAACATAACATAACATAATATAATATAATATAACATAACATAACATAACATAACATAACATAACGTCACGTAACGTCCAGGAATTGAACTCACACCCTTCTGATCTGCAGCGAGGGCATCATCCTCTCAGCGGCTTTACATACAGCCACATATTTATATTTTAGGCTTTCCATTTTTACCATACAGTTTATTATCTTCTTCTCGTCTCCTTCTTTTCTTCCTCATTTACCTTTCAGTGTCCAGGGGAGATATAGTTTGCTGTCTTTTGCTTTTCTGTTGGCCTCTCCTGATGTTATGTTTCCTAGTGTTTCTAATATTTCATCAATCCATCTTTTGCTCTTCTGTTGGCCTCTCCTGATATTATGTTTCCTAGTGTTTCTAATATTTCATCAATCCATCTTTTGCTCTTCTGTTGGCCTCTCCTGATGTTATGTTTCCTAGTGTTTCTAATATTCCATCAATCCATCTTTTACTCTTTTGTTTTACTCTCCTGATGTTATGTTTCCTAGTGTTTCTAATATTCCATCAATCCATCTTTTACTCTTCTGTTGACCTCTCCTGATGTTATGTTTCCTAGTGTTTCTAATATTCCATCAATCCATCTTTTACTCTTCTGTTTTACTCTCCTGATGTTATGTTTCCTAGTGTTTCTAATATTCCATCAATCCATCTTTTACTCTTTTGTTTTACTCTCCTGATGTTATGTTTCCTAGTGTTTCTAATATTCCATCAATCCATCTTTTACTCTTCTGTTGACCTCTCCTGATGTTGTGTTTCTAATATTCCATCAATCCATCTTGGTCGTGGTCGGCCCTTGAGTCTGGTGTTCTCGCAACATTTATTAAAGTCTAGTTGTAAAAACTCGATCCCACAAATATAGCTACAATAAAGTCATAGATGTTCTATCGAAAGTAAGTAAAACAGCTGGAATAGACTGCTACATGAAGCAATCAACGCCACATTTTATGAACGATGAACAAGTAGAAGAAATGAAAGGGACGTAACTCTGGACCAGTAACTCATTGCACTACTCTATCCACAGCTACCGGTCACAATATTGTAAAAGTTACAAATCATGTACACATTTTCAGATGAGCGTTAACTTTGATATGTGTGTTATTTATATGTCTCCCAAACACTGAAACAAAACAAAGAAAAAAAAAAACAACATAAATTATACTCGCACAACAAAAGATGTCAATCTGTACCAGTACTGAGTACACATAAATCAGCTTGATAAACAGACAAAACATTATTCCCCAGACAGAGCCTCAGGTGTTCACGTCATGTAAAACTCCAGGCCTAATAAATGGGATGATTGATGTACGTGTTTATCATCATCAGGTCATGTAGTCCTTCGCAGGACGTTGCATTCACCACAATCTGTCTCTAGCCAGATCTCCCACAGAACGTTGCATTCACCAGTCTTTCTGAAAGAATCTCTGTTTCTAGCCAGATCTCCCACAGAACGTTGCATTCACCAGTCTTTCTGAAAGAATCTCTGTTTCTAGCCAGATCTCCCACAGAACATTGCTTTCACTATACGCCGTCTGAAAAATTATCTGTTTCTAGCCAGATCTCCCACAGAACATTGCTTTCACTATACGCCGTCTGAAAAATTATCTGTTTCTAGCCAGATCTCCCACAGAACATTGCTTTCACTATAGGCCGTCTGAAAAATTATCTGTCTCTAGATCTCCTACTTCTGTTATCATGTTCAAGGTCTCCTTCATGTCTTGAAACCCCCTTCTTCTTGGTGCCCCACCCCTCCCGATACGTCGCCTAGAAACCAAACCTTCCATGATTGTTCTTTCCAGCCCGCTGTGTCTTCTGACGAGGCCATTCTATTTTAATTCTCTCTGAACAATTGTGTTATAAGACAGTTCTTTAAATGTTTCAATCTTTTAATTCTTTCCTGATCTTTTTTCGTTATCCAAGATATCGTAATGATTTTGCTGCAGCATTTTGTTTCCAATGAATCGGTATTTATTACATATCGCAGATATTCATAGTTTTGTATTACTTCCGCGCTTGATGTACATCTAAATACATATATTCTTTTGGCGAGAATAACAGAATGTACAGCCACTGATTTCGTGTTTGTTACATTTAAATCGTCATGGTATGTTATGTAAGAATCATCATAACAACACTCCGGACACACCCATAGGTGCTCCGATCTTCTCCTCAAAATGTATGTCAGCACACAGCGACTATTTGTGCAGTTCGGTGTTGGTTGACAAATACTCTTACTCGTCCAGAATATCGCTTTGTTCTGACAACACAGGTCGTGTATAGCTCTGTTCTGACAAACAGGTCTTATATCTCTTTGTTCTGACAACACAGGTTTTATATCACTTTGTTCTGACAACACATGTCTTGTATCGCTTTGTTCTGACAACACAGGTCTTATATCACTCTGTTCTGACAACACAGGTCTTGTATAGCTCTGTGCTGACAACACAGGTCTTGTATCGCTTTGTTCTGACAACACAGGTCTTATATCGCTCTGTTCTGACAACAGAGAAATCAGCTCTGATCAGCTGTCAATCAGCTAATATTGCCGAACCGGCCAGTCTGTCAGCTGTAACGTTGACCTCCACACCGGCATGGACGTGGACGTACACAAAGGTGATCCCGCAAATCCTGGACCTCTGTAGTGATCGTAGCAATTCTTGACACATTAAGCCTAACTACTTTTCGGAGCATGTTCAATGAGTCACTCAGCTCACACACAAACTAAGCACACACACACACACTCAGCACACACACTCAGTACACACACACACTCAGCACATACACACACACTCACTCACACGCACGCACACAAACACATAAGTATTCTATTGAGTCACCAACCAATCAAAAGCCTTCGTCACCGCCCTTATTTCTATCATCAAACTACTGGTATCCAAGATGGCGACCAAAATGGCGGTTGTTTTCTTTTCGGAGTTTAGATTGTGTGATTAAAGTGATGGAATATAGTGTTTCCAACGGAATATAATTTTCGAAAAGTTGTGTAATGTTTTCTACCAAGGAGGAGGATAAGAACTGATAAGTACTTTTTTAAAAATGTAAACAGCTAAAGTTTTATGTTTAGATCGTAAAAGATCGCATGTGAGACCTTAACGATCACACACGGGGGGGGGGGGGGGGGGAACATCAGTCGGGTTAAACCCCCAACGTGTTTCTTTCTTAAGTTAAGCCCTTAACTTACGACTGACTCAGCAGGTCGGTAAGGGATAACTGTTTTATGCTCAGAGAAATACACAGAATGGAGATTAAAGTAGCAACGATAAATATATGCGGGATAAAAAAAATAAAGAAGTCGAACTTATAGAAGAAATGACAAAAAGGAAAATTAAAATACTAGAATTAGCGGACACAAGAGTAAAAGGACAACAGATAAAGAATTCACACATGAACTACACGAAAATATTCTCAGGAGTCGACAACACAGAAAGAGCAACACATGGAGTAGGTTTTATCATCGATCCAGCACACGTAAAGAACATTCTAGAAATAAAATACCATTCAGAAAGAATTATCACAATTAAACTACTAGAAGACGATCGAAAAACAAATTACATTCAAATCTATGCACCATGCTACAACAATGAAAGAGACAGCGAAGAATTCTACGACACACTGAGTGAAATCATTAACAAGATTGACGAAAGCGACGACATGTTAGTGATGGGAGATTTTAATGGAAGGCTTGGGAAACGCAACAGTGAGAACAGTGATATCTTAGGACCCTTTGGCGATAAAACAGCTGAAATAAACGAAAATGGAAGCAGACTGCTGGATCTATGCAATCAAAATGATTTATTTATCACCAACACATTCTTCAAACACAGAGAGTCGCAAGTATACACCTGGTACAAATGGAATGACACAACATGCAGAAGCCAGATAGATTTTATACTAACAAGAAAACAGAACAAGAAAAGAGTAACCGACAGTAGAGCATTCGCAAATATCACAGACGACACGGATCACAAGATGGTTATGACCACACTAAGACAGCCAAAAATAAAGAGAATATACGAAAACAAACAAAAGAAGCGAAAAGAACAGACAATAAAAATAAAACAATTAAAAGATCATGAAACAAGGAAAACCCTAGAAGAAAAACTAACAGAAGAATTCAAGAAACTCGCTAACGAAGTATGCACAGTAGAAGAAGAGTGGAAACAATTTAAAGAAACAGTAACCAACATCTCTAAAACAGTTTGTGGAACGAAGCTAAGAACAAGAGAAGGGAAAAAGAGCACCCCGTGGTGGAACGAAACAATCAGAGATGCAATTAAAGAAAAGAAGAAACTGTTTAAAAATTGGAGGGAGAACAAGAGCCAAGAAAAATATGAAAAATATGCCTTAGTTCGAAAAAGCGTTAAAATGTTGACCGAAGAAGCTAAGCAAAAGAATTGGACAGAATTCGGACAAAACATGAGCAGCGACTTCAAGACAGCCACAAGAGATTTCTACAAAGCAGTAAAAGCCACAAGAGCGAGCAAAGAAAACCATGATCCTACTGAGCTGATAAATGACAAAGACGGACAGCCAATATCAAATAACCAACATATGCAAAAGAGATGGAAAGAATATTTTGAAGACCTGTTAAACATATCAACTACCAAAAAGACAACAAAAACCACGCTATAACTCACAAATACTGAACCCAACATCATGAAAGAGGAAATCGAAGAAGTAATCAAATATGCATGAAGAAATAAAGCACCGGGGATAGATAACATACCAATAGAAATAATAGCAGCAGCAGGAGAAACAGGAATGCAATGGCTGCACAGAATATTTAATGCAGCATGGCACCAACAACAAGCCCCAGAAGACTGGCAACAGGCAATCATCATACCAATATGGAAAAATAAAGGTAGCAAAAGAGACTGCAATCAATATAGAGGTATATCTCTGCTTAGCCATGTAGGAAAGCTATACGCCAAAATCTTGGAAAAAAGGCTGAGACCAATAATACAACTACAGTTAAGCGATTCTCAAATATGTTCAAAAAAAAAAAAAAAAAAAAAAACAGAGGATGTACCGACGCACTATTCACATTAAAACAGCTTGCAGAAAAAACGACAGATCACAATCAAAACTTATACATAGCCTTCATTGACCAGGAAAAAGCATTCGACAGAGTAAACAGCGAACAACTGTGGGAGAAACTAACAACATACGGAGTAAGCCAACATCTAACCAACCTTATTAAATGTCTCTACGTCAACAGCATCTGCAGGGTCAGAACAGCAGCAGGCTACACAGACCACTTCGAAGTTAGATCAGGTGTAAGACAGGGGTGCGTACTATCCCCCCTACTGTTTATTACATACATGGACTATATGTGCAAGCTAGCCAACCCATCAGAGACAGAGGAGATCAACGAGCTTTTATTTGCAGACGATCAGGCACTAATACATGAAACAATAGAAGACCTACAAGAACACTTAAACAAGCTCAACATCTCAGGCACAAAATACAACATGAAAATCAACATAAACAAAACAGAAGTCATGAATGTCACCAAAAATAAACAGAACATCAACATAACTATAGAAGGCAGAAACTAAAACAAGTAGTAGGAATTCAAATACCTAGGAAGTCTAATGACAAACGATAATTGTCAAACAGCAGAGATAGAATCAAGATGCAACAAAGCTTGTCAAATCATCGGACAGCTATCACCACTAGTGTCCAACAAGGAAATAACTCTGGAGGCAAAACGAGCACTATACAATACAATCTTCATCCCAACATTGTGCTACCAATGCCAGATCTGGACCCTAGATGCAAGAACAATAAGAATAATAACCTCTACAGAGATTAAATGTGTTAGACGAATGATAGGAAACAGTCTGAGAGATAAGATCAGAAATGAAGAACTGAGAAAAAAGCTAGGAATAGCCCCCGCCATAGAATACATAAGGAAACAACAGATAAAATGGTTTGGCCACGTGACAAGGCAGAAAAATCAAAACACAACACAACGAGCCTTCAACAAACGTTGTGAGAACGAACACCAGACCCAAGGGTCGACCACGAAAAAGATGGGTCGATGGAATATTAGAAGCACTAGGAAACATAACAGCATCAGAGGCGAACAGAAGAGCAAAAGACCGCAAATTATATCCCCCCTCGACGCTGAAAGGCAGATGAGGAAGGAAAGAACTACTGGTCGCCACTGCGCATGCGCCACTATCTTCGTCACTAGCTCTGCCTTATTTCACTACTCGATCATAGTAGGCACCAAACTACCTGTCAATTTTCTATTTACCTATTTGTCTAACTTGACTATCTACCGGATTTCATTACTATCTATCTATCTATCTATCTATCTATCTATCTATCTATCTATCTATCTATCTATCTATCTATCTATCTATCTATCTATCTATCTATCTATCTATCTATCTATCTATCTATCTATCTATCTATCTATCTATCTATCTATCTATCTATCTATCTATCTATCTATCTATCTATCTATCTATCTAACTGTCTGTCTGTCTGTCTGTCTGTCTGTCTGTCTGTCTGTCTGTCTGTCTGTCTGTCTGTCTGTCTATCTATCTATCTATCTAACTGTCTGTCTGTCTGTCTGTCTGTCTGTCTGTCTGTCTGTCTGTCTGTCTGTCTGTCTATCTATCTATCTATTTACCTACCTACCTACCTACCTACCTACCTACCTACCTACCTACCTACCTACCTACCTACCTATCTATCTATCTATCTATCTATCTATCTATCTATCTATATCTATCTATCTATCTATCTATCTATCTATCTATCTATCTATCTATCTATCCATCCATCCGTCCGTCCGTCCGTCCGTCAGTCCGTCCGTCCGTCCGTCCGTCCGTCCGTCCGTCCGTCCGTCTGTCTGTCTGTCTGTCTGTCTGCCTGCCTGCCTGTCTGTCTGTCTATCTGTCTATATATCTATCTGTCTTTATCTCTGTTTGTCTGCTTGCCTGTCTTCCTGTCTGTCTGTCTGCCTGCTTAGTTGCTTGTCCGCCTGTCTAGTCTAGTCTAGTCTAGTCTCTCTAGTCTAATCTGTCTTTCAGTCCATCCTTTCATGCCTCAGCTCCGCTCACCCGCCCTACGTAATTTTCCTGTCTGCCTAATGTAAAAACATAATGTGAACATTTCAGATGTTTTCTTCACTCATAAATTGTTTACAAATATCAGTATTGCAATGATAAATACATAAGAATATTCAGCTTTGAAGATACTCATAAGCGAGTAAAAATATTCTTAGAATTCACTTGAAAACAACGAGCAATCTTGTCTACTAGCATTTTCTCAAGCCTCTCTGCAGAGCGTAGCCGGTTCGCCCCTGAGAGCCGCTTCATAGTCCTTCATTGGTTCCTTAAACCCCAGGTCGATTAATTTATATTTTCGTTCTTTACTCTAATGAAATATTGTATTCTTTTTATAATCCTCAAAACTATGAGCACACATCGACTATCAGATTCACTGTTTGTATTCCCACTAGTTTGTGAGCAACGACTGCCGTAATTACCCAGCAAAGTCCATTTCTTGCTTTCTTACTGCAATTATATAATGATAGTGTTTTTGTTCTTAGTCCATGATCGAGAGAAGTTGGATATGTTCCTCCATAACCCTTGATCTTGTGCGCTGTGTAACAGTTCCATCATTGATCTCTTCCCGTGCCACGCTGTCGAACTTCCCAGCATCTGTTCCATTTGTCAACCTCTATATCTCAAGCCTTCTATTTTTTCTGTTGTTACAAAGTATTCCAGCCTAACTCTTATGCACACAAGGTCCACAAATCTGGACAGCCTGTACCTAATTTCTTTTATCTCCCTTTCTACATCACATCGTTTTAGTACCTCCTCAATGGATTTGTTTGTTGTACACGGTATCTTTCGCATCTTCGTAAAAAAAAAAAATTAGCAGTTCACCTAATTCTGTCCGATGTTGTATGTATGTGTCCATGATTCACAACCGTTAAGCAGCACTATTTCCATGCAGCACTGGCACTGTAAGACTCACAAAGGACAAGAGGTAGGGCTCGATCCCAACCGACGGCTCCAGGTTCGCCCAGCTTTTAAGGGGTACCGGATTTTTTTTGGGAAAGTAAAGCGGCACGGGCGTAATACCGACCACATTACCCCAAAAATCATGTGCTGAAGGTCTGTAAAAATTATGGTCACTAACACAATATTCCCTATACGCCACTTGGCGTGACGGGAGCTCTTTACTTTTTTACTGTAAGACTCTCTTTCTATCTCTCAAAGATAATGAAATGTTGCACAATATATTTCTCGGTTTATAAAAAAAAATTCCTGGCCTGTGCTATTCAACTTTCTACCTATCTGCCTAATTTTCTACCTATCTACCAAACTTTCTACCTATCTACTTAACTTTCGACATATCTATCTAACTTTCTACCTATCTACTTAACTTTCTACCTATCTATCTAACTTTCTACCTATCTACTTAACTTTCTGTCTATTCTACCTAACTTTCTACCTATCTACCCAACTTTCTACCTATCTACCCAACTTTCTACCTATCTACTTAACTTTCGACATATCTATCTAACTTTCTACCTATCTACTTAACTTTCGACATATCTATCTAACTTTCTACCTATCTACTTAACTTTCGACATATCTATCTAACTTTCTACCTATCTACTTAACTTTCGACATATCTATCTAACTTTCTACCTATCTACCAAACTTTCTACCTATCTACCAAACTTTCGCCCTATCTATCTAACTTTCTACCTATCTACCAAACTTTCTACTTATTCTTCCATCTGACGATAATGCTGACCCAGAAATATAGAGCGATAAACTTGCTTGGGTTTGTTGCCGTTCGTAATGTTGTCCTATTTTTGTACTTCTTGTCTTTTGAGACTAACAAGACTTCTGTTTTACTTCCCTTTAAGCTGAGTCTCATTTTCTTACTTTCTTCAATAACAGTATCTGATTAATTAAACTTCCTTTTTTTTCTTGGATAATAGTATCGAACAATCTGTGTTCAAAGTTGTTGAAATGACCCCCACCCGTACTGTTATTTCAGAGGGAAATAAGTGGCTGCGCAGTTGATGGGCCAAGTACATCAGAAGATAACAAAAGACAAGGGGTCAAGGCAAAGAAATGCATAAACATGCGAAGCTGCAGTAAAGGTAAATGTGAAGGAGAAATGACAATCAAAAACAAGAAAAACGGTATGGTTTATCATCAACATCGAGTGCCGTGTCCGCAACGAAGGTTGGCTACCATGGAGCGCCATTCTGCTCTGTCTCTTGCTTTGTTGGTGCAGGTTGTCATAGGCTGCTTTGTTCATATTTTTATGTTACTCGTCCATGTTAGTCTTGGTCTGCCTATGCCTCTTTTACCTTGTATTTTCCCCTCCAAGATTACTTTTAGTAGGCTGTTATGTCTTTTAACATGGTCCAAAAATCGCATTTGTCTTATTTGAAATGTATTTAGTAGTTCTCTTTTCATTTTTAGTTGTTTTAAGACTTCATTGTTTGTTTTCTTTTCCTTCCATCCAATTCTACCTATTCTTCTATATATCCACATTTCAAAACTTCAATTCTCTGTTCTGTTTTCTTGTCTATTGTCCATGTTTCTGCACCATGTAGGAATATTGAGAAGATGTAACATTTTGCTATTCTTTGTTTTAGCCCTGGTGTTATTTGTTTTGATGTTAGTATGTTCTTCATGACATTAAAATTACTTTTTGTCATTCCTATTCTTTTGTTTATTTCAGTTTTGCATTTTCCATCACTGGTTATAGTATGTCCAAGGTAGTTGTAGTTCTAAACTGTCTCAATGTCTATTCCTTCAATTTCGATATCCACTTGTGGATTTTTAGTATTTTCTTTGTTTATGATCATAGGTGTAGTCATTTTGATATTCATATCTAGTCCATATTTTTTGCTTGTCATGTTTATTTCATTAAGTAATTGTTGTAGGTCTTTAGGATTTTCTGCTAGTAGTACAGTATCGTCAGCATATCTCAGGTTGTTGATTATCTTTCCATTAATGTTTAGACCTGGTATCTCTGAGATGTTTTTAAAGATTTGCTCAGTGTATAGATTGAACAAGCTTGGTGATAGAATGCATCCCTGTCTTACTCCTCTTTTTATATCAATGGGTGTAGTGTTCTCTTTGTTATATTTTATTATTGCTGTTTGCTTCCAGTATAGATTACATATTAGTTGTATGTCCATGTCATGTAGATGTATCTCTTTTAGGCATTCTATAAGTTGTTTGTGGTGTACTCTATCAAAAGCTTTGGTGTAGTCTATGAAGCAGGCATATATTGATTTGTTTACTTCTGTGTATTTTTCGATTAATGTTCTCATGCAGAATATGGCTTCTTTTGTCCCGCTATTTTTCCTAAACCCAAATTGCTGCTCATCTAATTCAGTATTGATTTTATTCTGAATCCTTCCTTGTATAACTTTTAGCAAGATTTTTGTAACATGGCTCATTATGCTTATTGTTCTAAAGTCACTGCATTCAACTGCACCATTCTTTTTAGGCAATGCAATGAAAGTTGATGTTTTTAGTTCATTTGGTATGTATCCCGTGTGGTATATGTCGTTGCATATGTCTGTAATCATTTCAATGTCAAAATCTTGTAGTGCCTGTATCATCTCTATCTGTATGCTGTCAGGTCCTGCTGCTTTTCCCTTTTTCATTATTTTTATAGCTTTTTCCACCTCAGATTTTAAGATTGTATAGCCTGATGTACATTTTATAACTGGTTGCTTGTCCCTTTGATCATGAAATAGTTCTGTTATATATTCCTGCCATCAATCTATAATATCTTTATTGTCTGTTAAAGTAAAAGTAAAGTAAAGTACCCCCGTCACGCCAACTGGCGTATAGGGAAATATGGTGTTAGTGACCCTATATTTTACAGACCTTCAGCACATGATTTTTGGGGTAATGTGGTCGGTATTACGCCCGTGCTGCTTTACTTTCCCAGAAAAAAATCCGGTACCCATTTAAGTCTGGGTGAACCCGGAAGTCGTCGGCTGGGATCGAACCCTACCCCTTGTCCTTTGTAGTCCAGTTCACTAACCACTGAGCTATCGCGGCTCCCTATTGTCTGTTAGCATTTTTCTTTTTTGTCTGCAATGGATCCACCTTCTGTGGCTTTTTATTTTTATTAGTCATTCTCTTTATTTCTGTGTGCATTCCTCTTATGTCTTGTTTGCTTTTCCTAGTTGTATATTTCTATACACTTTTGGCTGAGCTAGTCTTCTTTTGCCTTTTTGCACATTTTGCGTATTTCATTATTTATTTTATTGTATTGGGCAGTATTCTTCGCTCGTCTCCTTTCTTCCATTTTTTCTAAGATTGTGTTAGTTATCCATTTTTGTTTTTTTGTTCTTTTCTCTTTTGGGTAAGGTGTCGCAGGTTTCTTGTATGCTTTTCTTTATGCATTGCCATTTCGTTGTTACTTTTTCATTAAGATTTTCTCTTCTGTATTGCTCAATTCCTTCTTCTAGCAGCTTCTGGTATGTGTTCTTTACTTGTATTGTATAGGTATCTTTAATATCGTTTTGATTTAAAGCTTATATATCTAGTGGATTTGTTGATGAATTAGACTTTTGCTTGTTTCTCTTTAGTTTGATTTTCATTTTAATCATTACAGGATTGTGATCTGAATTAATATCTGCTCCTTGGTAGGTTTTGGCTTTCTTTACGATGTTACGGAACCTTTCTTTTATCATTATGTAATCTATTTGATTCCTCTTCTTATCTCCAGGGCTTTTCCATGTGTATAGTTTCCTTTTCTCTTGCTCAAAGTAGGTGTTACATATTATCAGCCTGTTTTCTTCACAGAATTGTATTAATCTTTCTCCTCTGTCATTTCTTTTTTCCAAAACCATGATTTCCTATAATGGTCTTATATCTACCTTTTCCTACTTTAGCGTTCATGTCACCCATTACAATCAAGATGTCTGAAGATTTCACTTGCTTCATAACTTTATTTAGGTCTTCATAGTATGCCTCTATTTGTTCATCTGTGTAGTCTTGAGTAGGTGCATATGTCTGTATTATTGCTATGTCGAATGGTTTTGCTTTCAACTTGACTAGTATAATCCTATCACTGTATGTCCAGTGGGTACTTATATATTTTTGTAGCTCTCTTTTTATCAGTATTCCTACCCTCCCTTTGATGTTCTGTTGTGTTTCCTGAATATATAAATGTATATTTTTCCTCCTTTATGTACCCACATTCTTTTCATCTTGTTTCTGATATGCATAAAATATCTATATTTATTCGTACTGCTTCTTGAATCAGACTTTCCATTTTCCCTTCTTGATATAGAGTCCTAACATTCCAAGTACTTATTTTAAGATCTTTCCTCCGACATAAGTTCAAATTCCTCTCCATGGCTTCCTCTGGACTATTACATGATGACGCTCCAATCTCTTTGGATGTCAGCCACATTCGTCTTTCGTGTCCTGAACATGCCTCGTGTGTACCACATACTTTGCTGTTTTCGTTTTCTGGGCCGTTGGTCATTGCTGACTCTTCCGCCCCATCCACCGCTGCAGACTTTGTACAATTCGGAATGGACATTTCCGTCTGCTGGCGCGACAGTGAAAAATAATTACCTATTACCGATAGGTCAATCTCGAATGAAAAGAAGATAAATACCAACTTAACAACGAGAATTCCCACCATCCACCAGCCTGTCAGAAGTTAAACAACCACAACAGTTTGTCAGAACTGGCTCAGTTAGTCGCTACGTGCTGATTTATGGATGTTTATAGGATGTCTGCCGTAATAACGACTATTTCACCAAAGGTGTCCATGGTTATGGACACATCTGCACACTAACAGCATGCGTTAGACGAATGACAGGAAACAGCATGAGAGATAAAATCAGAAATGAAGAACTGAGAAAAAAGCTAGGAATAGCCCCCGCCATAGAATATATAAAGAAACAACAGATATAATGGTATGGCCATGTGACAAGGCAGAGTGATCAAAACACAACAAAATAAGCCATCAATAAACGTTGCGAGAACACCAGACCCAAGGAACGACGACGGAAAAGATGGATGGATGGAATATTAGAAACAATAGGAAATATAACAGCCGCAGAGGCGAACAGAGAGTAAACGACCGAAAATTATATCTCCCCTCGACGCTGGAAGAGAAAGAAGGAAGGAAAGTAAGAAGAATTAAAAGCATATTTCCCTTAAGACTAGCAGGGGAGGGGAGGGACCATTTACATTTTATTTAAGAGCATCTCCGACTGTGTCCAGAATGCATAGATGATAATCCTAACATAACGTAACATAACGTAACATAACATAACATAACGTAACATAACATAACGTAACATAACATAACATAACGTAATAATGTAAGATAACGTAGCATAATGTAACATAACATAACGTAAGATAACATAAAGTACGATAACATAACGTAACATAACAATATAATTTAATATAACATAACATTACGTAGCATAACGTAACACAACATAAAAACATACAACGTAAAATAACATAGCGTAAAATAACATAATGTTGTATAACATAATATAACAAAACGTAACAACATAACGTAACGTAACATAATGTAAGATAACAAAACGTAACATAAAATAACGTAAGATTACATAACGTGCGATAACATAACGTAACTTAACATAACATAATATAATACAATTTAATATAACATAACATTACGTATCTTAATGTAACGTAACATAACATAAAATAACATATCATAATATAACGTAATAAAATGTAACGTAAAATAACACAATGTAGTATAACATAATATAACATAACGTAACGTAACATAACGTAATGTAACATAACATAACGTATCATAATATAACGTAAAATAACATAACGTAGCATAACATAATATAACATAACGTAACGTAACATAACATAACAACATAACGTAAAATAACATTTCATAATGTAGGAAAGCACAACGTAACATAATATAACCTAACATAACGTAAAATAACATAACATAATGTAACATAACGTAACATAACATAACGTAACATAGAATAACATAAAAACGTAACATAACATAACATAAGATAGCATAACATAACATAATGGCACCACCAAACAAAGAACCCATTCGGATAATTTATTTTGTGAACAAAGCTGTATAGCTCTACGTTTACTAAACAGAACAAAAACAACTATAAGCAGAGTGGAAATATTGAAATGAAAGAGCAAACATGAAGCAATTTAGCTAACCCTTACTACACAAGCCTTCCTACATCTTAATTTACTCTAAATGTATACGAGTCCTCAAAATGTCATACATGCCACATGTATACGAGTCCTCAAAATGTCATACATGCCACATGTATACGAGTCCTCAAAATGTCATACATGCCACATGTATATGAGTCAGTACTCTCTAATCAAAAAGGTAAATGTATACAAAACATTATACTTTAATCAAATACAATTATACGTGAAACATTTGTGTGCTTTACAACGTACGTCACATTTCATGTTCCACACTGATCCCTGAAAATTTCAGTCACGTTTTCATGTTTCTGGTTATTGGTATATATTTATTGGTATATATTTATTGGTATATATTTATTGGTATATCATCATCATCATGTGCCCTACCGGTTGGCGTAGGTGATCATGTCCCTCCACAATCTTCTATCTACAGTGCATCGTATCAGTTCTGTTGTTGACTGTTTTCCATGACATGACACCAAGCTATCCAGTATTTTCTCTCTTTGTCGCCCGCGATCTCTCTTTCCTTTTATTTTGCCAGTTGTAACCAAGTATTCCAACTTTCCTCTTCTCATGATGTGCCCGAAAAATGTTGATTGCTTCTTTCTGATGTTTTTTAAGAGCTCCCTTTTTGTGTTGGCCTCTTTGAGAACTTTCTCATTGGTCTTTTTAGCTGTCCAGGGAACTTTCAACATTCTTCTGAGAAATCCCATCTCTGTGGCCTCTAATCGTCTTTTCATTTGTTTGTCTACTGTCCATGATTCGCTTCCATAGGTCAGAATTGGTTCTATATAGCACCGATGAACTCTCTTTCTCATTTTTATTGACATAGATTTGTTGCATAAGATATTTTTCATTTTCTGAAATGCCATTTTGGCCCGAGCTATTCTTCTTTTTATTTCTGTGGTGTATTGGTATATATTGATATATAATACAACTTAAGTATCCGACATTTATCACATCGTCTACAAAGATTAGAATTATTCTGTGAACTGCAGTGATATTGAATAGTACTAAGTTTAATTAGCCACATTAATATATATATATATATAGACAATAAAATCACTGGAGGCTGGAGGAATGTCATTTTACAGAAGATTGTTGAGAATATCGTGGACAGCTAAGGAGACTAGTAAAAAAAAACGTTATAGAAGAGTCCGAAGCAAAAAGAGAGATAAGATCCAATATTAGGAAGAAACAATCATCATTCGTTTGCCATTCAATGAGAAGGGAACAAATGGAATATATTGTGACAACTGGGAAAGTTGAGAGGGACAAAGAGATAGAGGAAAGCAAAGAGAAAAGATACCAGAGAGCTTAAGAGAATGGATTGGCAGAAGGTCAACAACAGACATGTTTTTTTTAAAAATCAAATGGACTTCGATGTTTCCACAAAAGTCGTCATGAAGATCACACGTCCACTACCAACAAGATCAATTATAATATATATTTATATTATATATGTATATATGTATATATGTATATATGTATATATATAAACGGTCTGACAAACATCAAAACCAAGGGAAAGTAAAACAACAGGCTAAAAAATTATCCCATAAATACAAGATATGTACAGTGATATAGAAAGAAAATAGAATCATAAAATGAAAATATGAAAGGATCGTAGAAAATATAACAAAAAGATGATGCCTACTACCAGCTCAACAGAAAAGAACAAACAACACATATTTGAATCCGAAAAGACTACAACAGATTGAAGTACAACCTTGTTAGCACCTTAAGGATGGGAACTTCTGATGAATGTGACTTTGGTACAGGTAAGATAACGGTTGAACATCTGTTACAATCGTGCCCAACACGTGATGAACAGAGAAGGCTATTGTGGCCATCACCAGTACCGTACCGGGACAAGCTGTATGGTGATGTCACCAACCTTGAGCAGAGCAACGCCTTCTTAGAACTTAGAAACATTGACGTCAAGAGGTGAATGTAGAATAAGAAGAGAGATGACGATGAACAAGAATAAGCAACCACAAGACAAGGAAAAAGAATTTTATAGCTGGGCAAAAACATAAAAGAAATATTGAACATGTGGTCCAAGTGTTTTAACATTATAACATGTGGTCCAAGTGTTTTAACATTATATCATGTGGCCCAAGTGTTTTAACATTATAACATGTAGTCCAAGTGTTCTAACATTATAACATGTGGTCCAAATGTTTTAACATGTAACATAAATGTTCGTACATCAGTCTCTGGCGTCAGCTTCCAGTTAATGAAGATCTTGATTTCTCTAAGAGCAATCATAAGTTGTAACCTAGGAATGAGTCATGTCGATTTGTATATTGACGTAAGCACCAGGCTTGCAGATAATTAAAGATTCGTGAATATCCTCATGAAAAGTGATCTATTGATAGATATACAACAGACACCCTAAATGTTAAACAAAAAGGGAGAGAAAATATTTCAAAATAGCACAAACAAAATTTTACAATTCTAAAGGAAGCTTCAGTGCGGAGACGACAAACGTTTCTACTCTATCTCTAACTTGACAAACGTTTCTACTCTATCTCTAACTTGACAAACGTTTCTACTCTATCTCTAACTTGACAAACGTTTCTACTCTATCTCTAACTTGACAAACGTTTCTACTCTATCTCTAACTTGACAAACGTTTCTACTCTATCTCTAACTTGACAAACGTTTCTACTCTATCTCTAACTTGACAAACGTTTCTACTCTATCTCTAACTTGACAAACGTTTCTACTCTATCTCTAACTTGACAAACGTTTCTACTCTATCTCTAACTTGACAAACGTTTCTACTCTATCTCTAACTTGACAAACTTTTCTACTCTATCTCTAACTTGACAAACGTTTCTACTCTATCTCTAACTTGACAAACGTTTCTACTCTATCTCTAACTTGACAAACGTTTCTACTCTATCTCCAACTTGACAAACTTTTCTACTCTATCTCCAACTTGACAAACGTTTCTACTCTATCTCTAACTTGACAAACGTTTCTACTCTATCTCTAACTTGACAAACGTTTCTACTCTATCTCCAACTTGACAAACGTTTCTACTCTATCTCTAACTTGACAAACGTTTCTACTCTATCTCCAACTTGACAAACGTTTCTACTCTATCTCTAACTTGACAAACGTTTCTACTCTATCTCTAACTTGACAAACGTTTCTACTCTATCTCTAACTTGACAAACTTTTCTACTCTATCTCTAACTTGACAAACGTTTCTACTCTATCTCTAACTTGACAAACGTTTCTACTCTATCTCTAACTTGACAAACGTTTCTACTCTATCTCTAACTTGACAAACTTTTCTACTCTATCTCTAACTTGACAAACGTTTCTACTCTATCTCTAACTTGACAAACGTTTCTACTCTATCTCTAACTTGACAAACGTTTCTACTCTATCTCTAACTTGACAAACGTTTCTACTCTATCTCTAACTTGACAAACGTTTCTACTCTATCTCTAACTTGACAAACGTTTCTACTCTATCTCTAACTTGACAAACTTTTCTACTCTATCTCTAACTTGACAAACGTTTCTACTCTATCTCTAACTTGACAAACGTTTCTACTCTATCTCTAACTTGACAAACGTTTCTACTCTATCTCTAACTTGACAAACGTTTCTACTCTATCTCTAACTTGACAAACGTTTCTACTCTATCTCTAACTTGACAAACGTTTCTACTCTATCTCCAACTTGACAAACGTTTCTACTCTATCTCTAACTTGACAAACGTTTCTACTCTATCTCTAACTTGACAAACGTTTCTACTCTATCTCCAAACTTGACAAACGTTTCTACTCTATCTCTAACTTGACAAACGTTTCTACTCTATCTCTAACTTGACAAACGTTTCTACTCTATCTCTAACTTGACAAACGTTTCTACTCTATCTCTAACTTGACAAACGTTTCTACTCTATCTCCAACTTGACAAACGTTTCTACTCTATCTCCAACTTGACAAACGTTTCTACTCTATCTCCAACTTGACAAACGTTTCTACTCTATCTCTAACTTGACAAACGTTTCTACTAGAGATCTATCCCCCATCCAAACTTAGCCCTTGCAGCATTGCTCAAAAATATATTTTAAAATGTTTTTCTCACAAATCTGAATTTTTCAAAAAATTAGTGCTGGCAACACTGACGTTAAAAGAAAATTGTATATGTCCAATCGTTTTTTATGATAGTTGAACTAGCCCGCTCTGAAGCAATTTTGAAGTTGCTTTCGTTAAAATAGTCCCTTTACATATAAGCGCAGTGATATACTGTGTGTGTTTTATTAAATCCGTGTCTCCACAGTAAGCTTGCGATGAAAAAAAAATAAATACATTTTATGATTCAATCACTATTATAACAATTTAGCACTGGCAAATAATAAATTGATTGATGAACATTTATTTACTGGTGTGAAACAGTGCAATTTCTATGTTCTAGTACTTTTATTTGAGTGTTAAACTAATGATAGCAATGCAAGCAATTATAATCTTGAATGCCTACACACACACTTGTTTAGTAAACCATTTCTGGTAATTTTTGGTACACGTCACGTGATTTTACTCAACACACACGCACATTTACACAGCGATGTGGTTTCGATTTCAAACCTTCAGAATTCAAAACTTCAAACGTGATTTTAATCAGCTGATATTTAATATTTTGTGTTTGTACAGAAACATGTTGTATTGCTGTTGTTAATTACTAAACTTAGTATATTTGTTTACTGTGGTTATTATGGCTGATTCTATTAATGATGTTGTAGATTTATTTGAGCGACCGTTTCAATCGCGAACATTTAATGAAAAATTGGACTTGGTAAAAAAGGGCAGACCGATTCCTGCGTTAAGCAGTTTGAAACGAGAAGGAACAAAATGTGTCCGTTCATTTAACAATGATTTATATAAGAAAGTCGTTTGGCTTTGTGGTTCGGAATCATTATGTCAGTTATTTTGCTGGCCATGTATATTGTTTGTAAATGACACTTCGCCTTGGAACAGCAGACAACGCGGGTATTCTGATTTAAATAATTGACATAACGCTATTTCAAGACACGAAAAGTCTGAAAGTCATATTCACGCTTGGATAGCGTTACAAGTGTTTGGCTCCAGCAGAATTGATGTTCAATTGGATTTTCAGAAAAAAGAAAGTATTATGAAACACAATGAAACAGTTAAAGAAAATCGAGAAATCCTAAAGAGGTTAATTGCTGTTACTTGTTTTTTAGGAAAACAAGAATTAGCTTTTCGTGGTCACAGCGAGGGGAGTGATTCCACTAATCGTGGGAACTACAATGAAGCTTTAAATTTATTAGCAGAGTTTGATGAAAAATTGCATCAGCATCTCATGACGTCAAATATATTCACGGGTCTTTCCCCATTAATACAGTTCGATCTTATCCAAAGTGTGAACAATGTAATAACTGCAGAAGTGAAATTTCAGATTCAATCGTCCAGATTTGTCGCCATCCTAATTGACGAGACCTCTGATGTAACAAACTTGTCTCAGCTGTCAGTTGTTTTTAGATATATTTATAATGGTAATATTTACGAAATATTTATTGGCTTTCATGACGTTAGCTCTGACAGATCTGCACAAGCATTGTCAAAACTGGCTTTAGACAGTCTTGATCAATTTGACTGTAGAGAAAAACTAGTAGCACAAACTTATGATGGTGCAGCAGTAATGGCAGGCCAATTGAATGGTGTGCAGACGAGAGTTAGGGAAGTTGTTTCTCAGGCATTATTCATCCATTGCTATGCACACAAACTTAATTTAGTACTGTCTCAAGCTGTCTCATGCATAAGTGCGTGTAGAATATTCTTTTCGTCACTTAGCAGTTTTGCTTCATTTTTTACTCATTCAGCAAAGAGAACACATTTGTTGGACACCATAGTGAAAAAACGGTTTCCCAAGCGGAATATATGGGAAATATTTTGATATAGTAAGACTGAGATCTGAATTAAAGGCAATGTTTGTATCCCAACACTTTAAAGAAATGTATGTGTCCGACATTCATAGATTTCTTTTGAACAAAGGACTTCACAGTGGTCTTCCAGAACTTCATAAACTTTGTGAATTAATATTGACAATTCCTGCATCGTCGTCTTCAGTGGAACGTTCGTTTTCTGCATTAAAACGCATTAAAAATTTCATAAGGAACTCGCAGGGGCAATGTCGTCTTTCTGCTCTATCAATGATGTCAATTGAAAAAGACCTTCTTGTAGAGATGAAAGGCAATGATGACTTTTATAACAAAGTAACAGAGGACTTTAGCAGAAAGAGCCGCAGAATAGAACTGAACTTCAAATAACTGGGTGAGTAGAAAATTATCATTTTTTAAAAGTTGCATGCTCTCTTTCAGACCCCAGGATACGCCACTGGTTTCTACTCTATCTCCAACTTGACAAACGTGTCTACTCTATCTCTAACTTGACAAACGTGTCTACTCTATCTCCAACTTGACAAACGTTTCTACTCTATCTCCAACTTGGCAAACGTGTCTACTCTATCTCTAACTTGACAAACGTGTCTACTCTATCTCCAACTTGACAAACATTTCTACTCTATCTCTAACTTGACAAACGTTTCTACTCTATCTCCAACTTGACAAACGTTTCTACTCTATCTCCAACTTGGCAAACGTGTCTACTCTATCTCTAACTTGACAAACGTGTCTACTCTATCTCCAACTTGACAAACGTTTCTACTCTATCTCCAACATGGCAAACGTGTCTACTCTATCTCTAACTTGACAAACGTGTCTACTCTATCTCCAACTTGACAAACATTTCTACTCTATCTCTAACTTGACAAACGTTTCTACTCTATCTCCAACTTGACAAACGTGTCTACTCTATCTCTAACTTGACAAACGTTTCTACTCTATCTCCAACTTGACAAACGTTTCTTCTCTATCTCTAACTTGACAAACGTTTCTACTCTATCTCCAACTTGACAAACGTGTCTACTCTATCTCCAACTTGGCAAATGTGTCTACTCTATCTCCAACTTGACAAACGTTTCTACTCTATCTCCAACTTGACAAACGTTTCTACTCTATCTCCAACTTGACAAACGTTTCTACTCTTAACTTGACAAACGTTTCTACTCTTATCTCCAACTTGACAAACGTTTCTACTCTATCTCCAACTTGACAAACGTTTCTACTCTATCTCTAACTTGACAAACGTTTCTACTCTATCTCCAACTTGACAAACGTTTCTACTCTATCTCCAACTTGACAAACGTGTCTACTCTATTTCCAACTTGACAAACGTTTCTACTCTATCTCCAACTTGACAAACGTTTCTACTCTATCTCCAACTTGACAAACGTTTCTACTCTATCTCCAACTTGACAAACGTGTCTACTCTATCTCCAACTTGACAAACGTTTCTACTCTATCTCTAACTTGACAAACGTTTCTACTCTATCTCCAACTTGACAAACGTGTCTACTCTATCTAACTCCAACTTGACAAACGTTTCTACTCTATCTCTAACTTGACAAACGTGTCTACTCTATCTCCAACTTGACAAACGTTTCTACTCTATCTCTAACTTGACAAACGTTTCTACTCTATCTCTAACTTGACAAACGTTTCTACTCTATCTCTAACTTGACAAACGTTTCTACTCTATCTCCAACTTGACAAACGTGTCTACTCTATCTCCAACTTGACAAATGTGTCTACTCTATCTCCAACTTGACAAACGTTTCTACTCTATCTCCAACTTGACAAACGTTTCTACTCTATCTCCAACTTGACAAACGTTTCTACTCTATCTCCAACTTGACAAACGTTTCTACTCTATCTCTAACTTGACAAACGTTTCTACTCTATCTCCAACTTGACAAACGTTTCTACTCTATCTCTAACTTGACAAACGTTTCTACTCTATCTCCAACTTGACAAACGTTTCTACTCTATCTCCAACTTGACAAACGTTTCTACTCTATCTCCAACTTGACAAACGTGTCTACTCTATCTCTAACTTGACAAACGTTTCTACTCTATCTCTAACTTGACAAACGTTTCTACTCTATCTCCAACTTGACAAACGTGTCTACTCTATCTCCAACTTGACAAACGTGTCTACTCTATCTCCAACACAGGCTCAGATTGATCGCTGCCAGAATGACCAATGGTCTGTGACAGCTCGTCCCAGAACTTCTGCCTCACGTCTGCTCCTTCATCAGGCGGGTACTCGATGTAGCTGTTTCGCTTCATCACTTCCAGCTGCTCGTGCGACATTTGATCGCAAGGAACTGGCTGGTACAGGAGCAGGTGTAGCACTGATCGATGCTTGAACAGTTCCTCCATCACGGCCATCTTGAAGCTATACTCACAGTACGGATCATCAAACAAATCTGTCGTCATGACGACAACAGTTTTTGTGCTGTTTCTGACAGCGCTCACGATATTGGACACGATGTACGTTCCCGCCAAGAAATCTCGATCTTCCACACAAAGTCTGTGACCTCGTTTCATCTCCAGCTCTTTCAGGCATGTTTCTATCACAAAGTGACGTGCTTCCTTTGTATACACAAAATATGCGTCAAATGTACACCCAGACTTTGGACTCACGTCAGGTTTGTAGCCAAATAAAGCCGCCATTGCTGTGTTGTGTAAATACCGCAGTTTCCATCGATACCGATACATTAGCCCTAACGTCACGGTTACCATGACAACAGCTAGAGCAGCCACGGAGACAATAATATACACAGACTTGCTGATACACAATCGTTGAAGTTGTTGTCGTCTTTCTTCCAGATCGCCTATTAATTCTGGAACTTTGTTATCAGGGTAACACATCAGCTCATCTTTATTATTAAAAACTACATTTGTTGTAGCCATCCAGGATATTAATTCCAACCCGTCACACGTGCAAGGTAATGGATTCATTGTTAGGTCAATTTTAATGTCGTATTTTGTCTGAGAAGCTGCAATGGCGTCTAAATCATTTCTGGTCTCTACGGCAATCCAGTTGATCGAGTTCCGACTCAAATCAATAAATTGTAACATCTTCATGTGGGCTAAAGTTACGTTCAGTACAGACAACCGGTTGTCCGACATTTTCAAGTTAAATAAACTCGGCATTCCGGAGAAAAGCTGTTTTGGAATTTTGTAAATGTGATTGTTTGAAATGTCTAAACGAATTGTCTTTGTCAAATGTGAAAAAATCTGGCCGCTGACGTCTTGAGCTAAGTTCTCACTCAGAAAGTTGTTGTTCAGATACAGATAGAGATGGGAGTTATTGGGCTGGAAGAAGTCGGCCCTGATCGTGGTGCAGTAGTTGTTACTGAAATTCGCTTCTGTTATGTTCGGTGGCAGTTTACCTCTGCCCCATTTTGACATGAAACTATTTGAGAAGTCAATCTTAGACAATGAATTTGTGTTTTTGATTGTGTGGGTTAGTATCTGCATGCCAAATATATGGTAGCGAGACGCTCGTAATATTTTCAGTTTCGGCGGAATAACTATGTATCGATTCTTTCTTTTGCATAGAGAACTGGTGTGATCATAACTTGTGTTGAAGAGGTCATCATATGGTGCTAGATTGTCTAAAATGTGGAGCAACGGATCATGGTTTGCCTCAAATTGTTTTGACTGTATGCGTTTTTTCCTGTCCTCAAATAATTGATTGCCATTGCAATCTAGTGTTAGAGAGTCTTCAGCTGAAATGTAATGGTTGTCAAAGTAATCATCTTTGTTTTGCATGGACAAGTCTAACTCGATAAGCCCTGTTAACACCGCCAAGTTATTCATTGATTGTGTCACTGATGTGAATTTATTTTTCCTTAAAATCAACGTCTTCAGCGTCTTGGGTAATTCCTGCAAGAAATCATTTCCCAGCAAAGCAATGTTATTATCAGAAAGATCCAAGTACTCCACGTCTATGTTCTTTAAGCAACGAACTTGTGTTTTGCCCAGATATTGACACTGATACTTAGGTTGTTTTAATGTATTAAAAGTGATTGATTTCAACTGCGACTGGTTCAAACTGGTCAGATCTTGGAACGCGTTGTTGATGTCATAAACGTGCATGTTTATTATGGAGATAGCTTCAAGGTGTACAAGTTTTGTGTACGCTTTAGGGTGGACGTGAACAAAGCCATGACATCCGTTCATGTGAAGAGATTTTAGCAATGGGATGTTCTCAAAGAATGTTTCATTTATGGTGTGAATCTTACAATTCCCACATATTCTGAGACTGACCAGATTTTTTAGCAGTTGCATTTCGGATCCGAACTCCACACCATTGCCAAGTCCGTCAATGCTCAACTCCTGCAGCCCTACCAACTGTTGCAGGGTTCTGTTGGGATAGCTCGTTGCCCATCCGTCGGTGTTGTTGTGAATTGATAACATTTGGAGATGTATCAAATTTGTGAAGAGTAAAGGAGGAAATCTTTTCTCAGAATAGCCCAGTCGCTTGTTCCCGCTCAAGTCTAATGATAGCAATCTATTTACATCATTGAAACTGCCAGATTCTATAACATTAATGTTGTTCCATGACAAGTCCAAGTACTTCAATTTGCCGAGTCCCTTGAACATATATTCTGTCAGCTTCTCTAACTTATTGTTATGAATTATTAGATGAGTAAGAACAGGCGTTAGGTCAAAGCTGCCATCTTGGATAGTTCTTATGGCGCAGGAAGTCAGGTTTAATATTCTGACATTTGAGGTCTGGTTTCCTAGCGTGTCATTTCTAATCTCAGTTAGTTTCGCATTTGAAGCTAGGGTCACATTTAAGAGATTCGGATAACTTAACAAATTGGAAACGTTCAAATATCGGAGTAAATTACCCGACAGATTCAAGACCATAGTTCTGTTTGGAAGTTTGAAAGGAAAGTAACGTAATTTCCCCCTTGTACAGTTTGCTGTGATGAACCTGCTAGCAGTGTAGCTACAGATACATGGCGGACATGGAAATTTGTCACCGTGAGATTTGGATCCGTTTAATTTTAGTCCAGAAATATCCAAAATGGAAAGTTTGAACTCACCGTCATCATCGAACCAATGGTCACTTTCCTCATTGACAGTCCCATTCTGATGACAGTCGTTGCAGATGTGATCTTCTTGTTGATATCTGGAACCGGGTGTCGCTGACGTTTCACGAACAGGTTTCACTTTGTTGGGCGTTACTTCATCAACTTCGGGACTGTTGTCCAGATTTCCTCCAACTGACATGTATGACTCATCAAGAGAACCGCCTTGTTTTTTCTTTGGCTGCGCGTCCACGCTCACTCGTCTATCATCCACTAACGAGTTAATTTGACCAACCTTTGCCCGGCTAGCAGGAAACCATGCAGGTCTCTTACTGTCAAATCTTAAAGGAGAGGGTGACAGCAACTTTTGTAAGCCGTTGTTGACTCCTACCTGTTTCACATTATCATGATGTAGATGGTTGATAGCTAAATCTGTGAGACTACAGCAAACAGCTGACAGAAGCATGAGGGTCAGGCTGTTTGTCCAGTACATGATGGCGCCACCTTGAAGAAAAATAAATCATCAAGTAAGCCATTTAGCAATTGAAGAATTCAAAATAGTGTTGAGAAAAATTTATTTTTACGAATTTTATAAAACAATTTAATTCTGAGAACAATAATTATCAATGATGCATAAAATAAATGATTTTTTTAAGGCAGATTTTTAGGAAACCTAGAGATTGTTTTTTTTTCCCAAATTTTTTTCCAAAGCTAGGAATTAAAATCTGTTCTAGATTTGCATTTTATTTTGCCTTGGGCTAAGTACTTACAACTGTAATCATGTTTTTTTTCTTTTAAAATGTAAAATGTAGAATTTATGTTCTTCGATTAAACAAAGAATCACAATTTGTGCTACAGGTGATGTTTACTTTTATGTTGTGGCTCATGTGTATCTTAATCTTTATTGGTCTGTGGTCGCTGCTAGATATGTGGTCAACACGCTTTCTGTTCATTTTGTTTTATTTGTTCTTTTTTACAAGAAAAAGGGGATAGGATGGAGAATCTAAGGTTTATTATTTGACCTGTTTCTTAGACGAAGATATGCGTCCATCTCCAAGTTTTTTTACGTTTATCTCCCCTGCTGTTTGTAGCAAGTTATGATAATTTTGCCAGAGCAGTCTTTGAAGCAGCTAAACAGTTGAATATCTTCACAGTTTGATAATGACAAGTCATTGTTTCTTGGGTCCTAAAGATTCAGGTTTTTGCGTTTTTAATTAATTTGTCTGGAAGATAATAAAACGGCGGTCTCGTTGGAATTGTAAAGCAGAGAACTGGAAGAACTTAGAAACGATGTGTGATAGCGACTGCCATGTTATACAACAAATAAGCTGGAAAATAAATCAAACATGAACTGGAAGTCTCAAGAAAGCAGTACTGTAGCAGGCACCGAGTCTAGTTAAATGGTGGCAAAGGTGGATGGATGATTGGAGGGGAGCGAGTGAGGGCAAAGGTGGATGAATGATTGGAGGGGAGCGAGTGGAGGCAAAGGTTGATGAATGATTGGAGGGAGCGAGTGGAGGCAAAGGTGGATGAATGATTGGAGGGGAGCGAGTGAGGGCAAAGGTGGATGAATGATTGGAGGGGAGCGAGTGGAGGAAAAGGTGGATGAATGATTGGAGGAGAGCGATTAGAGGAAAAGGTGGATGAATGATTGGAGGAGAGCGATTAGAGGAAAAGGTGGATGAATGATTGGAGGAGAGCGATTAGAGAAAAAGGTGGATGAATGATTGGAGGGGAGCGAGTGGAGGCAAAGGTGGATGAATGATTGGAGGAGAGCGATTAGAGGAAAAGGTGGATGAATGATTGGAGGGGAGCGAGTGGAGGCAAAGGTGGATGAATGATTGGAGGAGAGCGATTAGAGGAAAAGGTGGATGAATGATTGGAGGAGAGCGATTAGAGAAAAAGGTGGATGAATGATTGGAGGAGAGCGATTAGAGGAAAAGGTGGATGAATTATTGGAGGGGAGCGATTAGAGGAAAAGGTGGATGAATGATTGGAGGGGAGCGAGTGGAGGAAAAGGTGGATGAATGATTGGAGGGGAGCGAGTGGAGGCAAAGGTGGATGAATGATTGGAGGGGAGCGAGTGGAGGCAAAGGTGGATGAATGATTGGAGGAGAGCGATTAGAGGAAAAGGTGGATGAATGATTGGAGGGGAGCGAGTGGAGGCAAAGGTGGATGAATGATTGGAGGGGAGCGAGTGGAGGCAAAGGTGGATGAATGATTGGAGGAGAGCGAGTGGAGGCAAAGGTGGATGAATGATTGGAGGAGAGCGAGTGGATGCAAAGGTAGATGAACTTTGACTTGAGCATCTCGTGCTGACAGCACTGAACAAGCGGCCATTATTTTCCGTGTCCTGTAAATCTCCCCCCCCCCCCCCCCCCCCCGGTCAGGCAGACCCAAGAAATGTTGGAAGAAAATACCGTAAAGATGTTTTTAGTTTAAAGATCAACCTTACAAGACTGGGGAACCACAGGAGCTCGATAACAAAATGTATGAAGCCAAAAATACAAGAAACAAAAACGAATAAAAGAGGAAGCATTTCACATGTTTTGACAATGTGGTCAGGATTACGTCCATCCGCTTCTCTCTCTTTAATCTCCATCTTCTGTGTATTTCTCTGTGCATAAAACATTTATCCCTTACCGACCTGCTGAGTCAGTCGTTAGTTAAGGGCTTAACTTAAGAAAAACACACGTTGTGGGTTTAGCTTGACTGATGTTTACCCCCATGTGTTTGATCGCTAAGGTCTCACATGCCATCTTTTACGATCTAAATATAAAACTTTAGCTGATAACATTTTTTTTTAAATTACTTATCAGTTCTTATCCTCCTCCTTGGTAGAAAACTTTACACAACTTTTCGAAAATTATATTCCGTTGGAAACATTCAATCAATTTAATCACACAAACTACACTCCGAAAAAAAAACAACCGCCATTTTGACGATCAGGCACTAATACATGAAAAAATAGAAGACCTACAAGAACACTTAAACAAACTCAACATCTCAGGCACAAAATGCAACATGAAAATCAACATCAACAATACAGAAGTCATGAATGTTTCCAAAAATAAACAGAACATCAACATAACTATAGAAGTGCAGACAACTAAAACAAGTAGAGGAATTCAAATACCTAGGAAGTCTAATGACAATCGATAATTCTCAAACAGCAGAGATAGAATCAAGATGCAACAAAGCTTGTCAAATCATTGGACAGTTATCACCACTATTGTCCAACAAGGAAATAACTCTGGAGGCAAAACGAGCACTATACAATACAATCTTCATCCCAACGTTGTGCTACCAATGCCAGACCTGGACCCTAGATGCAAGAACAAGACAAATAACATCTACAGAGATGAAATGTGTTAGACGAATGACAGGAAACAGTCTGACAGATAAGATCAGAAATGAAGAACTGAGAAAAAAGCTAGGAATAGCCCCCGCCATAGAATATATAAGGAAACAACAGATAAAATGGTCTGGCCACGTGACAAGGCAAAAAGAACAAAACACAACACAACGAGCCTTCAACAAACGTTGTGAGAACACCAGACCCAAGGGTCGACCACGAAAAAGATGGGTCGATGGAATATTAGAAGCACTAGGAAACATAACAGCAGCAGAGGCGAACAGAAGAGCAAAAGACCGCAAATTATATCTCCCCTCGACGCTGAAAGGCAGATGAGGGTGGAAAGAAGAAGAAGAGAAAGAGGGAGAAGAAGAGGAAGTTTCTCTTTCTCTGATACTCATTTAAGGCTGGATTTACCTATAAGACATTCTGTGGAAGAAATGAGCTGCACTTTGTGTCAACTCCAGGCTTCTTCAACCAACAATCAGAAAAGCAAACAATTATGGAAACAAACCGGGCCAGCAACAAGCAAATCACAAAAATACATCTAGACAACAGGGAAGCAAGCAGCAAATACATTAATGGATTCATCTATCTGAGCAAGTCACTTTCATTTACCACCAGAAGGTAACACAAGATGATCATAGCAACCATTTCTTCTTCGTCTTTCCTTCCTCATTTGCTTTTCAGCGTCGAATGGAGATATACGTTGCGGTCTTTTGCTCTTCTGTTCGCCTCTGCTGCTGTTAGGTTTCCTAGTGCTTCTAATATTCCATCCATCCATCTTTTACGTGGTCAACCCTTGGGTCTGGTATTATCACAACGTTTGCTGAAGGCTCGTTGTGTTGTGTTTTGATCTTTCTGCCTCGTCACGTGGCCAAACCATTTTGTCTGTTGTTTCTTTATATATTCTATGCGGGGAGATATTCCTAGCTTTTTTCTCAGTTCTTCGATTCTGATCTTATCTCTCAGACTGTTTCCTGCAATTCGTCTGACACATTTCAAAATAAATTTTCTATCAAGGAGGAGGATAAGATTAGATAAGTACTTTTTAAATGTAAACAGCTAAAGATTTATAGTTAGATCGTAAACGATCGAATGTGAGACCTTAGCGATCAAACACGTGTGGGGAAACATCAGTCGGGCTAAACCCCCAACGTGTGTTTTTCTTAAGTTAAGCCCTTAACTAACGACTGACTCAGCAGGTCGGTAAGGTATAAATGTTTTATGCTCAGAGAAATACACAGAAGATGGAGATAGATAAACATAAAGTAGCAACGATAAATATATGCGGGATAAAAAATAAAGAAGTCGAACTTATAGAAGAAATCATAAAGAGGAAAATTAAAATACTAGGATTAGCGGGCACCAGAGTAAAATGACAACAGATTAAAAAAAAACACACGTGAACTACACGATCATATTATCAGGAGTCGACAACACAGTAAGTACGATAACACAGTAAGTACGATAACACAAATCCTGCAGAAACTCTACAGAAGGTGGCAACGATCAGGACAAATAACGATAACTATGAAAATATTATCTGGCACAACTTTGTGAGCAAGTGATAGTGTACTAATGAAGGTTTCTATGGGACGAGTCAGATCAGTCATGGAGCATGATATCACAGTATGGAGAACAACAATAAACTAAAATTATGCAAAGATAAAGTCTCCAGAATAAGGAAATAAAAATAAAACAAAAGAATAGGAATGGCAAAACGCAATTTTAATGCCATGAATAATGTACTGAAATCAAAACAAATAACACCAGGGCTAAAACTAATAACAGCAACCCGATATATCTTCCCTGAATGGCTGTATTAATGCCTGAAATTCCTGTATGGTGTTGAAAAGTGGACATTAGACAAGAAGACAGAACAGAAAATTGAAGCCTTTGAAATGTGAATATAGTGAAGAATAGTAAAAACTAGATGGAAAGAAAAGAAAACAAACGATGAAGTCTTAAAACTACAAATGAAAAGAGAACAACCAAACACAATTCAAACAAAATAATTGAGATTTTTGCGGCATGTTAAATCACACAGCAACCTACTAAAAGTAATCTTGGAAGGGAAAATACAGTGTAAAAGAGGTAGAGGCAGACCAAGACTAATATGAACGATTAACATCAAAAGATGAACAAGTCAGCCTATGACAACCTGCACCATAAAAGCAGAGAAAGAGCAGAATGGCGCTCCATGGTAGCTAAACTTCGTTGCGGAGATGGCACTCGATGATGATGAAGAACATGAGATCAATATCCATTACGGTGCTGGTAGACGTGCTTACGTAAAGTCAGTTAACACTAGACACACACAGGCAATGTCCACAAATAGTCAGTTAACACTAGACACACACAGGCAATGTCCACAAATAGTTAGTTAACACTAGACACACACAGGCAATGTCCACAGTCGTTTCTCTGTTATAATATGTCGCACTCCTATGTGTTAAAGTCAAGATAATGATCTACTTATTACATCTGCGCTGATAAAACAATGTCGTACGCCGGCGACATTCCATTTTCAACAAATCAAGTGTTGTGAATGCGACCTTTCATCGTCTAGGCTTGTTCTGCGCTTTACGTCACATTGGTCATGTTCATGACCGTTGTTGGATTTGCTTGACGCAAGTTATTTCCATGTTACATATTAATGTGAAATGCTTCGTCAGCCGCAGTTTTAACTCTTTAGGGAATTTGCACCGTGATCTTTTCGTCGTAGGCTACATTCACTAGAGTAATCAAGAATCTAAAGGGCGCGTCATTGCTGTGCTTGCGCCATTGTTATGTGTGCTACGTCATCGTAATGGCTCATCGTAAATCCCTAGACCAGCGTTACGCTAATCTTACGGTCTGTTGTTTGATGCGCGTGGGGATAATCTGACGACTAACTGTGTGTTTATATGTTCGAAATTGGAGTCAACAAAGATGGCCTAACATCATCAAGCGTTTTACATTTTTAAAGAAATATGACGATCATCACGTTCGGGAGGACGTGAACTTCTGTTATATGGTGGATAGGCGGCAGGAACCATTGAAGGCTATGCATGAAAAGTGTTCCTTGTTGCAGTTTCCTCATATTCCAAGTCCATGGGGGACTGGTTGGTCTCGAGGCAGGTCACCGGCCTCGGGACAGAGAGGTTGTGGGTTCAAATCTCGGCTCCACCGGTTGGGATTTTTATTTATGATTTCTCTCTGCGGCAACCACCCCTGGTCTCAGCAGCGAGGCCCGGCTTGAAACGTCAGTTACTCATCGACGGAAAAAAAACATGAGTACCACCGAAGTCGGAGTTATCTGCCTGTGCGGCGAGGGACCCCTGTGCACACGGCTGCCAGGGAAAAATGGATTAACACGCAACATTCAGTTCCTAGTCTCTAGGGACTTCGTCAAAGTTGAAAGCTGGCGAACGCAACAACAACAACAACAACAACAACAACAACATATAAAGCATTCGTGAGATAGTGAAACCTTGGATGTGCAACAAAGATGAACATGAACATTATGACATAGTCAAACGTCCTGACGTCTACTGGACGGAACTGTGTTCAGCAATCAGTCGGGAATAAAGAAACTTGCACTCAGTGTTATCTATGTCCATGTCAATAAACCCTGCATCTCTCCATGACTTGATCTTGCTCCATGTACTACGGTTCGGAGTACGACAGGTCGGTGTACGACGGTTCGGTGTAGGACGATTCGGTGTACGACGGTTCGGTGTACGACAGGTCGGTGTACGACGGTTCGGTGTAGGACGATTCGGTGTACGACAGGTCGGTGTACGATGGTTCGGTGTACGACAGGTCGGTGTACGACGGTTCGGTGTAGGACGATTCGGTGTACGACGGTTCGGTGTACGACGGTTCGGAGTACGACAGGTCGGTGTACGACGGTTCGGTGTAGGACGATTCGGTGTACGACGGTTCGGTGTACGACAGGTCGGTGTACGACGGTTCGGTGTATGACGGTTCGGTGTACGACAGGTCGGTGTACGACGGTTCGGTGTACGACAGGTCGGTGTACGACGGTTCGGTGTAGGACGGTTCGGTGTACGACAGGTCGGTGTACGACGGTTCGGTGTACGACAGGTCGGTGTACGACTGTTCGGTGTACGACAGGTCGGTGTACGACGATTCGGTGTACGACAGGTCGATGTACGACGGTTCGGTGTACGACAGGTCGGTGTAGGACGGTTCGGTGTACGACAGGTCGATGTACGACGGTTCGGTGTACGACAGGTCGGTGTACGACGGTTCCACTGTTGATCTTTTCCCTTGCTAGGTTTTCAAATCATTGAATATCTTGTCCCTTCGTCCACCTTATCTCTCCTACATTCTAAATGCTAAAGACTGTTCCATAATATATCACGTGTAACGGGGGAGCCGCGATAGTTCAGTGGTTAGTGAACTGGACTACAGATGACAATAGGTCGGGGTTCGATCCTGATCCACTTCTTCCTGGTTCACCCAGCCTTAAATGGGTATCGGATTTTTTTTCTGGGAAAGTAAATCGGCAAGAGCGTAATACCGACCACATTACCCCAAAAATCATGTGCTGAAGGTCTGTAAAATATATGGTCACTAACACCACATTCCCTATACGACACTTGGCGTGACGGGGATCTTTACTTTTTTTTACTTGTATCGTGTGAAGACAACATGATGTCAACTAGACAACATGTGTAGGTAAGGAAAAGTCTATGTTCTTACTCCCTGTTAGTATCTAGCCCAGCTTGTTAAGGAAAGTAACAATCTTACTTCATATTAATTTGTTAATCTACTTGTTAAAGAAAGTTCAGCTAAAAAGGGTGAGTACATTTAATGACCCACGTAAGACATTAAGAACAGACTATTCGTAGCCCAGACATCAGTCGCTGACAATCAGAGTAAAAGTCTGCAGTAATTCAACACGAACCTAGATCACAATCTAATCAAAGCGACTGCTTGTACACTCTGTCATCTTCGGTGTACGATTGCCCAGGCAAATGAAGTTCAAAATAATATTTATAATTCTAGTCTTCTGAAGTACGATGATTTATGGCTGAAGTTTATTTTCACTTCATTTCAAATTTTTATTTTTTTTATTACGTGGGGAAAAGCGATAATCTTAACTAGGAAGTGAAAATGGAATTTAAAATAATTTTTCACTTCCTTTTATATCGCTTGGAGGTGTCGAGGGTCATGGAAAATACAAGTTTGTGCTCTCCTGTATTGATTGCATTGTCTTGTACTTTGATACTGTTAAAGTAGGCATGTTGGATTTGTTTTGTCTCCAGAATTAGAAGTGAAGAACTGAAACAAAAAGGATATGAATAATTCACGCCTAGAGTATATACAGAAAGATCAGACAAAATGGTTAGCTTATGTGATAAGGCAGAATGACCAAAACACAACATTACGAGCCTTAAACGTTGCGAGAACATCAGACTTAAAGGCTGACCATGAAAAAATGGATTAACGGAATATTAGAAACACCAGGATATATAACAGAAGGAGAGGCCAACAAAGGTGCAAAAGATAGCAAATTATATCTCCACTTGATGCTGGAAGGCAAACAGGGAAGGAAAGAAGAAAATTAACGAGAAGATGAACAAGAAAAAAGAGGATGACAAAAACTGAAATAAATGATTTAAAAAAAGTTGCAAACGTGAAATGTGAATCAACATCATGACAAGTGTCAATCAAATAGATACGCCCAATCAGTATTTGTCGAGAGACTTTCGGCTAAGGGTATTCATCGACTTTAGCAGAGTGTCAGCTATTGAGTTTAATTTTACTTTCATGACTGGGTGGATCACAGGAGTTTTTGTTGTTACAAAACGCGGGTGCTGCTCAGGACAGTGACATTCGTACTATTGCTAATACCGACGAGTAACTGCCACAGGATACAATACCGCAGCACCCTCCCCCCCCCCACCACGGCGAGTGTCTGACACAGCTACTCTACCCCAACTCCCACCCCCCGACGAGTACCTGACACAGGATACACTACCCCAACTTCCCCCACCCCCCGATGAGTACCTAGTACAGCTACACTAACCTAGTTCCCTCCCCGACGAGTACCTGGTACAGCTACACTACCCCAACTTCACCCCCCCCACCCCCCGATGAGTACCTAGTACAGCTACACTACCCCAACTCCCCCCCCCCGATGAGTACCCGGTACAGCTACACTACCCCAACTCCCCCCCCCCCCCGATGAGTACCCGGTACAGCTACACTACCCCAGTTCCCTCCCCTGACGAGTACCTAACACAGCAACACAACCCCAGTTCCCTCCCCTGACGAGTACCTAACACAGCAACACAACCCCAGTTCCCTCCCCTGACAAGTACCTAACACAGCAACACAACCCCAGTTCCCTCCCCTGACGAGTACCTAACACAGCAACACAACCCCAGTTCCCTCCCCCGGCGAGTACCTGGTACAGCAACACTACCCCAGTTCCCTCCCCCGGCAAGTACCTGGTACCGCAACACTTCCCCAGTTCCCTCCCCGGCAAGTACCTGGTACAGCAACACTACCCCAGTTCCCTCCCCCGGCAAGTACCTGGTACAGCAACACTACCCCAGTTCCCTCCCCCGGCGAGTACCTGGTACAGCAACACTACCCCAGTTCCCTCCCCAGGCAAGTACCTGGTACAGCAACATAACCCCAGTTCCCTCCCCTGACGAGTATCTGGTACAGCTACACTACCCCAGTTCCCTCCCCCACGAGTACCTGGTACATCAACACTACCCCAGTTTCCTCCCCTGACGAGTACCCGGTACAGCTACACTACCCCAGTTCCCTCCCCTGACGAGTACCTGGTACAGCTACACTATCCCGGTTCTCTCCCCTGACGAGTACCTGGTACAGCTACACTACCCCAGTTCCTTCCCCTGACGAGTACCCGGTACAGCTACACTACCCAGTTCCCTCCCACGGCAGTACCTGACATAGCAACACTACCCCAGTTCCCTCCCCTGACGAGTACCTGGTACAGCTACACTACCCCAGTTCCTTCCCCTGACGAGTACCCGGTGCAGCTACACTACCCCAGTTCCCTCCCACGGCAGTACCTGACATAGCAACACTACCCCAGTTCCCTCCCCCGGCGAGTACCTGGTACAGCTACACTACCCCAGATCCCTCCCCCGTCGAGTACCTGGTACAGCTACACTACCCCAGTTCCCTCCCCCGGCGAGTACCTGGTACAGCTACACTACCCCAGTTCCCTCCCCCGTCGAGTACCTGGTACAGCTACACTACCCCAGTTCCCTCCCCCGGCGAGTACCTGGTACAGCTACACTACCCCAACTCCCTCCCCCGGCGAGTACCTAGTACAGCTACACTACCCCAGTTCCCTACCCCGGAGAGTACCAAGTACAGCAACACTACTCCAGTTCCCTCCCCCGGCGAGTACCTTGTACAGCTACACTACCCCAACTCCCTTCCCCGGCGAGTACCTTGTACAGCTACACTACCCCAACTCCCTTCCCTGGCGAGTACCTAACACAGCATCACTACCCTAGCTCCCTCTCCTTCCATATAAACATTACCTATTTGTAAATGAAATCAAGAACATGCGAACAAGTAAAACTACTCAGAACATGTTCTTCCACGCGAACCTCTGGGTGTTGGTATTTAACTGTTGAAGGCTATAGGGCCACACAACCTATTTTATGAATCTTTCTGTCATTTGTAGAAAGATCGGTCGAACAATAAGAAAATTTATGTTCTGGAAACTCGCGTCTACTTTCCTGCGTTTTGTTGATCTTCTAACTTTTACCTTCTCGTAGAAAGTAGATCATGGGCCAGACTGCGAACAACTTGCCTGTTTATCTTCTAACTTTTACCTTCTCGTAGAAAGTAGATCATGGGCCAGACTGCGAGCAACTTGCCTGTTTATCTTCTAACTTTTACCTTCTCGTAGAAAGTAGATCATGGGCCAGACTGCGAGCAACTTGCCTGTTTATCTTCTAACTTTTACCTTCTCGTAGATAGTAGATCATGGGCCAGACTGCGAGCAACTTGCCTGTTTATCTTCTAACTTTTACTTTCTCGTAGAAAGTAGATCATGGGCCAGACTGCGAGCAACTTCCCTGTTTATCTTCTAACTTTTACCTTCTCGTAGAAAGTAGATCATGGGCCAGACTGCGAGCAACTTGCCTGTTTATCTTCTAACTTTTACCTTCTCGTAGAAAGTAGATCATGGGCCAGACTGCGAGCAACTTGCCTGTTTATCTTCTAACTTTTACCTTCTCGTAGAAAGTAGATCATGGGCCAGACTGCGAGCAACTTGCCTGTTTATCAATTAAGGCAAATGAATGTTGCTGTTCAATAGGTAGAGGTCCCCTAAATGATTTGACGATCCGTGAGCAGAGAGAACAAGTTTAACAGCCAAAATGAAACAATTATTTTCTTTTCTTGAACATCAGTCCATTACTAGGACCATGGCCGCTGCCAGTGAAATTGAAACTTGCATCTTTATGCAACGAAAAGTGTCGCAGTTTTTTAGAAAGAAAAAAAACCCAGCTTTATAGCGATTGAGATGTCGAAACATAAATGAGACATTGACTTCTAGTGATATGATGGGGAGCAAAGGTCAGATGTTTAGAAGAAACAACATCATTCGAGGATGGTAACATGGATATACAAAATGACATCCAAGTTACTTTGATTTTTCAAAAGGATTTAGGATAGGACTACAAAAAGAGTGCCTGGTATGGCAGAGAAACATTTGATAGAAAATATTTTCATGAAATTCTTAGGACAGTCATGACCGTCTACCGAGATAGAAAATATTTTCATGAAATTCTTAGGACAGTCATGACCGTCTACGGAAACAGATGAAGCGAAATTTTGTCAACACAGAAACGAGATCTTTAAAGAAAGGAATGTGATTAGAAGAAGTACAGTTAGAGAATGAGAGTATAAGATAAATAATCTGCATGGAAGCACTTTTGAGTTTTCACACTAAGGCGGTTATGTAAGTGCTTTGGTCAACAACAACAGACACAGTTGAACTTCGATATCAAAATCAAATATTGAACTGCATGCATCTGAAATGGGAGCCGCGATAGCTCAGTGGTTAGTGAACTGGATTACAAAGGACAAGAGATAGGGTTTTATTCTAGCCGACGGCTTCCGGGTTCATCCAGCCCCTAATGGGTACAGGATTTTTTTCTGGGAAAGTAAAGCGGCACGGGCGTAATACCGACCACATTACCCCAAAAATCATGTGCCGAAAGTCTGTAAAATGTATAGTCACTAACACCATATTCCCTACACGGCACTTGGCGTGACGGGGGTACTTTACTTTATTAAGCATCTGAAATATCACTGTTGGTATCATTAATCTCCACAACAATGTGTTACAACAACTACTACAAATTAACAATGCAACCTTAACTTTTACTGATATCATTATATTAACATTTTGAACAATTTTTTTTATTAATAAATAAATGTTTAAATTAGTAATAAAACTCTACCATAATTATAAGTAATTATTAGAATTAAAATTAATCGTATTAGTTATGCTTATATTTCTACACAAAAAGAAGCCCACTTAGCAAAGCCACATAAGACACAGGCACTCACTGACTCTGTTGTAGAACTGAAGTGAACGGCGCACAAAATTGGAATGATTCACAAGCTCGACTCAAACATTTTAATAATCACCAACCAAATCAGAGGAAGGTAATTATTATTTTCTTTCAATGGCCCAAATAGGAAGGAAAATTAAAATCCTAAACTTCGTTTAAAAGGCTGCAGAGGGACAAAAAGATTAGTGATCAAGAAAACTTGAAGATTGATGAAGGCTAAGATAACAGACACCATTGAACGTGACAAGAAAAGAGAAAAAGAAAGAGATTAAACAACCACAAGATCTGTCACAAATAGGGCTCTAAAGTGAAGGTAAGGGAGAGGCAGGTTGGTCATACATGGGGCGCTGCTAAGGAGAGACATGAACTTCATGAAGTGCATGTACTTGTAGCCCTAAATAATGATTCAAGGCGTTCCGGGTTCTGTGTGCAACAGTGTCAATCTGGGACTAAAGAAAGCAGGGGACAATTACTGAGAGGTCAGCAACAGTTTCAGTTCTTGAATCTCCCATTTCTGCCTCTTTCTTGGTAGTGACAAGACACAATCGATTAGACTTTAGACATTAGCACGGAAAGGTGTCACTGTTATATCTGCTCAGACGTCCATATGCCAGCAACCAACAGTGTTCATCCTGATCGTTCATACTGTTCTACTGAGTGTGTTGCGTTCTGTATAAATGGCAAGCAGCTCATATTGCACACTTCCGAGTCGTTGTGATGGCCGTGACGGGGAGCATGATCTTCATGCGCTAACGCCAAATCCAGGTAAACTTTATGATCAGTGAGAGTGTGTGCCCCAAGAATCTCTGTCCCAAAAGAGTGCAAGTTAGGCCTCCACTTTGATTAAACAAGTTAGGCCTCCACTTTGATTAAACAAGTTAGGCCTCCACTTTGATTAAACACTCTATCCGATTGTAGTCCACAAATTTGTAGTCGAGCATAGATTATATATCCCACTCCAGGACAAAGCCGGAAGCTGGTACTGATCACACTTCACTCAACGGCCAGTCGCCTGCAGTACTACCCCAGCGCGCTGACGCCAAAACTATATTGACTTTGTGGTCAGGTGAATGCAACCGGACTACCGCTGTCTCCGCATACTAAAATCCAGACCAGACTGAATCTTTTGAAACTACAACAATACCACTAGCCCTGAACCTGTTTCGTCCAAGCGGCCATCTTGTCCTGCCGCACCAACCGATTAGTCTGTACGAAAAGTCGTCACCAGCTGTCAGGCCTGGTAGAATTGTTACGAATATTCCGAGATTCCCATGGACGCTCTACTTGATTATCAGTAGATGTAGAAATAAAGATAAGGAAACAGCATTCTGTGGGCGGTGACGACATTCAAGACGATGTTGCGGCTGGATAGGCCGAGTTTATTGTTGACTTTATGAACACGATAGTGGTGTAGCTTGTCTCTTTGTTTGTTGTTAGGATTATCATCCCTGCATAGCCAGCGAATCCATAGTAGCTCCGATATAGAGAAAATCCGAGGAGAATCCTAGTTTACCTGCACGAGCTCCGTCGCACGGCTTGGGATCCAAGATGTGAGTTGGTTTCTGCTGACGATCTAGCTAGGGACACGGCCATATTTATGGCCTACTACTTTCGATGTTAACTGCCAAAGGTTCTTTAACGTGCGCAGAACTACAGGGGACCTCCTGCTTATAGCCGTTATCCGAGAGGGCATCGGATCTCACTACCCAAGAGATTAGGAGTGGATGACGTCATAAAGAAACCAGGGATTAATTTTTTTATTTTTTGAAAAATCACCACCGCTTCTTGTGGGCTTTGAACTCAAACCCTTCATATCCTTAGGCTGACGTCATACGTCTAGACTACCCAGCCCCCTCCCCTTTCTTCCCGTGTGTAGCTATTTGGACCAAATTGACTCTAGCAAAGCTTGCTTGCTCATGGGTTAGCTCGAACACCGAACACCTCGTACCCCGAATGTTCAACTCCTACCAGGACTGCATTCCCGTCAAATACCTCCAGCAATGATGACTGCTGCGGATTGTCATCAAGATAATGACTGTGCTGACAGCTTCCGCATCATTGTTTTCTGTTACGATGACTCACTCGACATCTGTTTTCTGTTGCGATGACTCACTCGACATCTGTTTTCAGAAACTGTCGGTTGATTGAATGTGGAAGAAAATTATCAATTTGGGTCCCTTTGAAATGTGAAGTTATCAAGGTTGACGTGTGACTCACTGAGTATGTGGGAGCTTTGTTTAAGATGAAAGGATGGATGCATTGTGTTGGAGGTCGACGCTTTGGAGTGATGACCCAAGTGGGTTCACCTCCTTTAGAGTGTCATGAAGCTAAAAGGCTGAAAAACGAGCCGGCCTCTTCTGATGATCAGATTACCTCCTGCTGCACAGCTCTGAATAAAGAGTCTCCTATGACAGGATGAAAGGACGCATTGTGTGGCAAGGAGGTGTTGAATTAACTGAAAGGTTGGGGTGCATAGTTTATCTATGGGATCAAAAGTATGCACAAAAGTCATGATTAACAAAAACAATAAAACACTTATTTCATCTCATAGCCTCATGAACGTCACTTATGACAGACTTCGTTAAACTTCTTCATTTTTTCTTTCTTTCTTCTCTTATTTTTTGAGACTGCACAGTCGAGGCCTGTCTATTCTTTGATGTTCTCTTCTTTTATTTTATATCCAAATTAGTATAAAAAAATGCCAAGCGTAAGATATCATATATAGATCGTTCAGGAATTCATGCCCACAGAGTTGATCAATTATCTCGGAAACTGTTTGATGAATTTCTGTAATTCTTTCATGAAATCTTATTTTTTCACCGACCTTCAGATTTTATAACATTTAAGTACAAATCTAGTCTGAATTTTGCACAAATCGTTTTTTGTTATATAATTTTAGGAAAGTATCCAACCGCGTGCTCTAAACATTAGATTTTACTGTAAATTATGTTAATTTTCTAACAATGCAAGCCAAAGGCGTATCCGTATTACATTGAATAGGGAAACATTTTTCATTTGATTTTATATCTTCGTCATAGAGATAGGTAAACTTTGACCAAAGTATCAAACACACATATTCGCCAAATAGCAGACGTGTCATCAACAAAATATATGGAACAACCAGAACATCAAACACACATAGTCAGCAAATAGTAAGAGTGCCATCAACAAAATTGTGCACATGCCATACATACCTCATTCCGAATCAGAAGTTTCTAAGAGGTTAACAATTGTTATCGGTTGGACAAACTACAATCCATCTCGTTGCCAGTATTGTTCCTCTTCTCTGAGCACATGATCGTCACATTTTCTCCAGTATTCAATGTCTATCGTTGAGAGGGCATCACGCGTCAATTCTTTAACATCACACATTGTAAATGTCGTGTTCTGCGCAGCAACTTGCCCTTTGACTTTAGCGCACACAAGTTCTATTGGGTTGAGGTGCGAATGATAAGGTGGGAGGCGAAGAGATGTGTGGCCATACTTTGCAATTATTTTATCAATTTGATATAACTTTGTCTTCTTAGTTTGTCTAACAAGTTGCAACAACTCTGGTTATAACTGGGTGTTTTGAAAGGAAAAATTTTTGTTTTCTAAGCCATGTGATGATTTGATCTTTTGTGCTTTACGAATTAGGAATTTTGTCCTCTTGTAAGACTGCGTCTTACAAGTTAAGAGTGCGAAACGGTGCTAAGATTGTGTGGTGTGCACGTGAAATTTGCCTTTTTAATTGGCGAGTTGATTACAACAAATGTGGGTATTGTAAAATCCTAAAATTTAGAACAAGTAAGAATATCATATTTTTATATACCTCAAATAAGCAAAAATCTTTCCTAAATACATGACAGTAGGGCAAAACATCAGACTTAAGGTCGGTGAAAAAATAAGATTTCATAAAAAAAAGAAGAATTACATAAATTAATCAAACAGTTTCCGAGATAATTAATAAACTGTGGGCACGAATTTCTGAACGAACTATAGATATTATGTAGTGCATGATGGTTGGTGAAAGAAACACGTTTGTCAGGCGATAAACTCTTTAGTAGCTTGCTTGTTCAGATCTTAGAAGGGTGGCTCGAACAGTCCAGCTCTTTGTGATCCAGAACTTATTTAATGCTGCATGCTATATAAACATCAATGTCAATGTTACCCATTCATCAACGATACAAACAATTTCCCTGATATAATATTCCTAGAAATGGCCACTCACTTTCTAACCTAACCATCTATTCAAACCTCTGGGAATAGTAATCTCCGAGAAGGACCAAAACTGCCTACACTATTAAACTTATCTTAAATGAACAACCCTCAGGGTCTTGTTACTAAAGTCTCTATCTAGTTAATTTTCTCTGTACCTCGGCGTTGTCTACATTCTAGGCGCTGGCTTTGTCTCGGCGGTTCTTTCTTCTCAATCTCTGGTATGTTTTATCTCTCTGATGTGTGGCCACCCTCTCTTGTCTGCAACAGACAAACTTTGCTTTCGGCCGTAGTCACCTTGCCTAATGGACATGATTGACGCGAGATACCCTTGACCTGTGGGCTGACAACTACTTTCAATGTGCTGGAAGTTATGAAGTTATTCCCCCTTTGAGTGTAAACTCTACCATTTTATTGTTATCCTTACTGAGCTCAGATTTGGAATAGATCATTGTGTTGGAATAGATCATTGTGTTGAAATAGATCACTGTGTTGGAATAGATCATTGTGCTGGAATAGATCACTGTGTTGCAATAGCTCATAGTGTTAGAATAGATTATTGTGTTGGAAAAAGTCATAAAATTGGAATAGATCATTGTGTTAGTATAGATCATAGTGTTGGAATAGATCATAGTGTTGGAATAGATCATTGTGTTAGAATAGATCATAGTGTTGGAATAGATCATAGTGTTGGAATAGATCATTGTGTTAGAATAGATCATAGTGTTGGAATAGATCATAGTGTTGGAATAGATCATTGTGTTTGATAGGATCATTGTGTTGGAATAGATCATAGTGTTGGAATAGATCATTGTGTTTGATAGGATAATTGTGTTGGAATAGACCGATTTGTTGGAATAGACCGTTGTGTTGGAATAGATCGTTGTGTTGTAATAGATTATTGTGTTGGAATAGATCGTTGTGGTGGAATAGATCATTGTGTTGGAATAGATCATTGTGTTGTAATAGATTATTGTGTTGGAACAGATCCTTGTGGTGGAATAGATCATTGTGTTGGAATAGATCGTTGTGTTGTAATAGATTATTGTGTTGGAATAGATCGTTGTGGTGGAATAGATCATTGTGTTGGAATAGATCATTGTGTTGGAATAGATCATTGTGTTGGAACAGATCGTTGTGGTGGAATAGATCATTGTGTTGGAACAGATCGTTGTGGTGGAATAGATCATTGTGTTGGAATAGATTATTGTGTTGGAATAGATTGTTGTGTTGGAATAGATCATTGTGTTGGAATAGATTGTTGTGTTGGAATAGATCGTTGTGTTGGAACAGATCGTTGTGGTGGAATAGATCATTGTGTTGGAATAGATTGTTGTGGTGGAATAGATCATTGTGTTGGAATAGATCGTTGTGGTGGAATAGATCGTTGTGGTGGAATAGATCATTGTGCTGGAATAGATCATTGTGTTGGAAAAGATCGTTGTACTTAATAGATAACTGTGTTGGAATAGATCGTTGTATTGGAATAGATCGTTGTGTTGGAATAGATCGTTGTTTTAGAATATATCGTTGTGTTGAAATAGATCATTGTGTTGGAATAGATCGTTGTGTTGGAATAGATCTTTGTGTTGGAATAGATTGTTGTTTTGGAATAGATCATTGTTTTTGAATAGATCACTGTGTTGGAATAGATCGTTGTGTTGGAATAGATCGTTGTGTAGGAATAGATCGTTGTGTTAGACTTGATCATTGTGTTAGAATAGATCGTATTTTGGAATAGATCATTGTGTTGAAATAGATAATTGTTTTGGAATATATCGTTGTGTTGGAATAGATCATTGTGTTGGAATAGATCGATGTGTTGGAATAGATCGTTGTGTTGGAATAAATCATTGTGTTGGAATAGGGTCGTTGTGTTGGAATAGATCATTGTGTTGGAATAGATCACTGTGTTGGAATAGATCACTGTGTTGAAATATATCTTTGTATTGGAATATATCTTTGTGTTGGAATAGATCATTGCGTTGGAATAGATCATTGTGTTGGAATAGATCATTGTGTTAGAATAGATCTATGTGTTGGAATAGATCACTGTGTTGGAATAGATCGTTGTTTTAGAATAGATCTTTGTGTTGGAATAGACCGTTGTGTTGGATTAGATCATTGTGTTGGAATAGATCTTTGTGTTGGAATAGATCATTGTGTTGGAATAGATCACTGTGTTGGAATAGATCGTTGTTTTGGAATAGATCATTGTTTTGGAATAGATCATTGTGTTGGAATAGATCTTTGTGTTGGAATAGATCGTTGTTTTGGAATAGATTGTTGTGTTGGAATCGATCACTGTGTTGGAATAGATCACTGTGTTGCAATAGATCGTTGTGTTGGAATAGATCATTGTGTTGGAATAGGGTCGTTGTGTTGGAATAGATCATTGTTTTGGAATAGATTATTGTGTTGGAATAGATCATTGTGTTAGAATTTATCTTTATGTAGGAATAGATCGTTGTGTTGAAATAGATCGTTGTTTTAGAATAGATCTTTGTGTTGGAATAGATCGTTGTGTTGGATTAGATCATTGTGTTGGAATAGATCTTTGTGTTGGAATAGATCATTGTGTTGGAATAGACCACTGTGTTGGAATAGATCGTTGTTTTGGAATAGATCATTGTTTTGGAATAGATCATTGTGTTGGAATAGATCCTTTTTTGGAATAGATCGTTGTGTTGGAATAGATCACTGTGTTAGAATAGATCACTGTGTTGGAATAGATCTTTGTGTTAGAATAGATCTTTGTGTTGTAATTGATCATTGTGTTGGAATAGATCATTTTGTAGGAATATATCTTTGTGTTTGAATAGATCTTTGTGTTGGAATAGATCACTGTGTTGGAATAGATCTTTGTGTTGGAATAGATCACTGTGTAGGAATAGATCACTGTGTTGAAATACATCTTTATGTTGGAATAGATCGTTGTGTTGGAATAGATCATTGTGTTGGAATAGATCATTGTGTTGAAATAGATCTTTGTGTTAAAATAGATTTTTGTGTTAGAATAGATCATTGTGTTGGAATAGATCATTGTGTTGAAATAGATCTTTGTGTTAAAATAGATTTTTGTGTTGGAATAGATCATTGTGTTGGAATAGATCAATGTGTTGGAATATATCGTTGTGTTGTAATAGATTACTCTGTTGGAATTGATCATTGTGTTGGAATTGATCATTGTGTTGGAATAGATCATTGTGTTGGAATAGATCGTTGTTTTGGGCCGAAAGGAGCAAAAATCGCGACTTGCCACAAGCTAGGGACAAAATTCAATCACACAAATGTAACCCCCTTTTAAGGACAGGCAATGGAGATGAGTAATCATCTAGTGTGCCCGTAACAGGATTCGAACACGAGCATCTTTGTCATGGTACGATGCTACTCGGACACCTACAGAAAGCTATCGCTTTGAGCAATGTCAAGAAAAACCAAAGGCTCAGAAATCCATCCCAAACAAAATCCACAGTGCACCGCAATGTGCTAAACACAGAGCCACTAGCCAACTAGCAAGTTTAAGAAGTTGAAGATCTACCATTTAGTTATTTGCCATTCCATTTTGGACATCCTCTATGTCTTCATCTTGATTTACAACCCTTTGTTTCTGTCTCTCTTCGGTCTATCCTTATGTATGTGTTCCCTCTTAAATCGCTACAATATCTTTCATTCAAAATACCAGTCGTTTCTCTCCCTTTGTTTTTATCCTCGCACCGTTTCTCATCAAAGTTATTGCCCTTTCATTATTCTCGAAGTGTCGGTCAAAGGGAACAAACTGAATAATTAACATCGAGTGTAATATTATATGGGCCACTAATATATGCCAGGACAAGAGCACGCACAGGTAAAATCATCACCATCATCATCATCAAGTATCGGGCCTGCTGGCGTAGGTGATCATGTTTCTCCACAACTTTCGATCTCGGCTGCTATTTATCATTTCTGTTGTTGACCTTCTGCCAAGCCATTCTCTTAAGCTGTCTGTTATTTTTTCTCTTTGCTTCCCTCTATCTCTTCGTCCCTCAATTTTTCCAGTTGTTATAATATTCCAGTTGTTCTCTTCTCATTACATGGCCAAAATGATGATTGTTTCTTCCTAATATTGGAAATTATCTCTCTTTTTGCTTTGACCTCTCTCAGAACATCTTCATTACTCTTCTTAGCTGGCCATGGTACTCTCAACATTCTTCTGTAAAACAATATTTCTACAGACTCCAGTGATTTTCTTATCTGTTGTCCTATTGTCCATGATTAGCATCCATATGTTAAGATTGGCTCTACGTAACATTTAAGAACTCTTTTTCTTGTTTTTATTGTCAAAATTGGATTGCATAGTATTTTCCTCATTTTTTTTGGAAAGCTGGTTTTTCCTGAGCCATTCTGCATCTCACCTCTTTTGTACATCTTCCGTCTGAGGTTAACAAAGTTCCCAAATATTTAACTTCATTTACCTGTTTTAATAGTGTTCCACTTGTCTTTATTTTGCACTGAGGTGATGTCCTTTTCTTTGTTGTTAACATTGCCTCTGTCTTTTTGACAGGCTGAGTCCCGTATTTTTGCTTTCTTTCACTATAATGTCCAACATTTCTTGTAACTCATTTTCACTCTTAGCGATTATGACTGTATCATCAGCATAGATTATTTATTTTATGACCTCCAATTGTTATTCCAGGCATGCCCCTTATGGATCTTAAAATAATCTCACTATAAATATTAAACAAATCTGGTGACAGCACACAACCTTGTCTAACACCCTGTTTTATTTGTTGAAACATTCCCAATTGGTTTCCAGTTCTTATGGCCACTGTTTGTTCTTTATTATTCTTAGATCTTTGCTGTCTACGTTTATGCTTTCTAAAATTTTGATTATTTCTTGGTGCTTTACTTTGTCAAATGCCTTGGTGTAATCTATGATACATAGATATAGATCTGCTTTCACCTCTATGGCTCTTTTTACTAAAGATCGTATGATATAAATGACATTGCTTGTTCCTTTATCTCTAACAAAACCACACTGTTCATCGCTAATTTCTGGACTAATTTTGTTTCGCACTCTTCGCATGATGATTCTTAGTAATATCTTAGTCATATGACTCATAAGACTTATTGTGCGATGATCATCGCATTCAATCGCACCCGATTTCTTTGGTAGGGCTATGAATATTGATTTGAGCATGTCGTCTGGTATATATCCGCTGTTGTAGATATCATTCAATATTTTTGTTATCATTTCTATTCCAAAATCACCAATGGCTTCAATCTCTTCTTTAGTTATATTATCTGGTCCAGGAGCTTTGCCTGCTTTCATACTGCGGAAGGCGTCTTCCACTGCTTCTCTGAGTATTTCTGGTCCTTCTCCATTATCCTTAATATTTACTTCCGTTCGTTCATCATTATAAAGATCTTTAATGTATTCTGTCCATCGTTCCCTTATGTTTTCTTGATCAATCAACAGTTCTCCTTCCTTTGATCTTAGACATCCAGTTTTTGATTGCGTTTTTCTTCCTGTTAATTCCTCAATTTGTTTGCATATAGCTTTAGCATCTCCTTTTTGTTGCATTTCAATCTCTTTGCTTCTCTCTTTTAGCCATGCTTCTTTTGCTTCTTTGTATTTTACTACAATTTCTTTATTTAATCTCTTATACTCATCTTTATTTTCTTTATTTCTTCTTCATGTATCCATTAGCTGCAAAATATCATCCATTTCTTTCTTGAATTTGTCCGCGCTGGTGGTATGAACTCTATTGATGTTTGTTGCATTGATTCTTTTAGCATTTCCCACTGTTCATCAATGCTTTGTATCTTCTCTATTGCACTGTACCGGTTCTGAATTGTGATTTTATTTTTGTCTTGCAGCTTCTTGTCTGATTTGAGTAAATCAAAATTTAACTTGGTGTTAACTGATGCTCATTTTGTTCCTTTTAATTTTACTATAAGCTTTCCCACAACTGGTACATGGTCACTATTGCAATCTGCCCCTGGTCTAGTTTTCATTCACACCAGACTGTTTCTAAATCTATTGCTTATCATTATATAATCAATTTGATTGCGTGCGTTGTCCCCTGGGCTTTTCCATGTCCACAGACGTCTTGGATGTTGCTTAAACCAGGTGTTTCCTATCATCATGTTGTGTGTTCTTGCCCAGTCAATAAGTTTGTCACCTCTTTCATTCCTCTCGCCTAAGCCATTATGATCAAATACTTCCTCAACTCTTTCTTTTCCTACTTTTGCGTTATAATCCCCTAGAACTATGGTGTTTTCATGTGGTTTGCATTTATGATGTGCCTCATTTAACTCGTTGTAAAATGTATCATTTGTTTCCTCTAGACTGTCTGCTGTTGGTGCATAAACCCGTATAAGATTTATGTCTATTGGCTTTCCATTCAATTTCACTAAAAGGACTCTGTCAGATATTGGGTAAAAGCCTTTCGCTGTTTTTGCTCTTTCTGCATCCAAGATGATACTTACTCCTCTTTGGTGTTCAGTACCTCCAGAATAGATTATTTTATGTTTATCAGACTACATCTCCCCTGATCTGGTGTATCTCATTTCGCAAAGTCTCAGTAATTGTAAACCCATTCTTTGGTCAAATCACAATTCCGAAAATCCAGTCACTGGATCAGAAAGTTTAATTCATTTTATTTCTGATACAACAATGCAAGTATTTTTGACAAATTCTGGACAAACAGATAAATCATTGTACTACAGTTTTTAATCTGAATTAATTTGAGTTAATCTGAATTAATCTGTGTTAATCTGCGTAAATCTTGAAGAAGTATTAGAACAGAGTTTAGTGAACTAATCTACTGAAGACAAGTGATCGAGTTTAAGCATTTCAATTTCACTCGAAGCTGAATGGCGACAGTAACCGAGGAAAGCTTGTGCCACATTTAACTAACTTATATCTATCGATAGCGTGAATAATGTGTGTGTAAAATGACTGGTAATGATAATAATTGAAAGAGAGATTTACACCGAGAGAAAAACACAGTCAGTCAATCATTCAGTCAGTCAGTAATACAATTAGGTGGTTGTCGCAGAGAGAAATCATAAATAAATATCCTAACCGGTGTAATTTGAACCTACAACCTCTCTGTCCCGAGGCCGGCGTCTTGCCTCGAGACCAACAAGTCCCCCATGGACTGAGAATATGAGGAAAATGCAACAAGGAACACCCTTCATGCATAGCATTCAATGGTTCCTGCCGTCTATCCACCATATACCTCGAAGTTCACGTCCTCCTAAAAATTACGATCGTCATTTTTTTTTATGTATAGCGCTTGATGATGTTAGGCCATCGTTGTTCCGAACATATAAACACACAGTTAGTCGTTAGATTCTTATTTAGAACTACGGCTGACGAAGCATTTCACATTAAATGAGCAACATGTAAATAACTTGCGTCAAGGAATTCCAACAACGGTCTAGAACAGCACCAATGTGACGTAATGCGCAGAACAAGTCAAGACGGTGGAAGGTCGCATTCACAACACTTGATTTGTCAAAAAGGGACTGTTGCCGGCGTACGACATCGCTTTAGCGGTGCAGATGTAATAAGTATATCATCATTTTGACTTTAACGCAGAAAAGAGCAACGGAGAACCGAAATTAATCAGACCCCGAATGCACTTTCTGCAGCGATCGAGAGGACGTGGACTAGATCCACCATCTTGGAGACCGACCAAGAATGTGAGAGTAGTCCCCCCGTAGATACAGAAATCGTTGAAGACGTCGTGCTACCAATTCTTCTAGTGTAGCGATACACGTATGTAAATATACATCTAGTGTTGTGATACACGTATAAACATTGTTCTAGTTTAGGGATACACGAATAAACATTCTTCTAGTGTAGGGATACACGAATAAACATTATTCTAGTTTAGGGATACACGAATAAACATTCTTCTAGTTTAGGGATACACGAATAAACATTCTTCTAGTTTAGGGATACACGAATAAACATTCTTCTAGTGTAGAGATACACGTATAGACATTCTTCTAGTTCATGGATACACTATAAACATTCTTCTAGTTCATGGATACACGTATAGACATTCTTTAATAGGTGGTAAACACGACAGAACTTTACTTCACTTGATCTAATGAGTGGATGTTCAGAAGTGTACTTTCCTTTAACACCTGAACTGTACTTGATCGATTGAGTGGGCTAATAATTAATTGAGGACATAAACGTCTTTATTAACACTTTAATATCACGCGATTATTATCAAACAATGACATCTTCATGCGTTACTAGTAGTGAGGTCAATTGCCAAAGGGCATTATCCGAGTATACTGATGATAGATTCTCAATAAAATCATTGATAAAACCCTAACAATTTAGTCCTGTCGCGTCCATATTTCCTGTTGTCAGCGAAATAATTTTAAAGTTATATCTGGAGATTTTGAGCAGAAGAATTATTTCCAAAGTAAATTGATAACTTTATACTTGTGAATATTATCAAAATTAGGTAACAAATATGCAGTTGATAGATTTCTACATGTCAACGATCTCTTTTTTAGCAAACGGACTAGCCAGTGAGCCCCAGCATTTTTGGTATTTTGTCAGGAATTTTTGCAGATGGATCTTTGATTCTGACTTCAAGGTCATGAGCATCCAGTGTCCTTCAACAACAAGAGAAAACAACAATTATCAGCAGAAAGAGAACTACCGAGCAAAGTCAACATTTGGAGCAACAAATGCTCGTATAAAACACTCATGATACGGGTTCTAAGGGTGGGTAGAAACGTTAATATATAAACAAGACGGTTTCTGATAATGTGATAGACAAAAGCTACAATTTGAATAAAAGCACAGAAAAACATTTTACAATTCTAAACGAAGCTTCAGTGCGGAGACGACACTGTCACGATGACGCGGAGACGACAAACGTGTCTACTCTATCTCCAACTTGACAAACGTTTCTACTCTATCTCCAACTTGACAAACGTGTCTACTCTATCTCCAACTTGACAAACGTTTCTACTCTATCTCCAACACAGGCTCAGATTGATCGCTGCCAGAATGACCAATGGTCTGTGACAGCTCGTCCCAGAACTTCTGCCTCATGTCTGCTCCTTCATCAGGCGGGTACTCGATGTAGCTGTTTCGCTTCATCACTTCCAGCTGCTCGTGCGACATTTGATGGCAAGGAACTGGCTGGTACAGGAGCAGGTGTAGCACTGATCGATGCTTGAACAGTTCCTCCATCACGGCCATCTTGAAACTATACTCACAGTACGGATCTTCAAACAAATCTGTTGTCATGACGACAACAGTTTTTGTGCTGTTTCTGACAGCGCTCACGATATTGGACACGATGTACGTTCCCGCCAAGAAATCTCGATCTTCCACACAAAGTCTGTGACCTCGTTTCATCTCCAGCTCTTTCAGGCATGTTTCTATCACAAAGTGACGTGCTTCCTTTGTGCACACAAAATATGCGTCAAATGTACACCCAGACTTTGGACTCACGTCAGGTTTGTAGCCAAATAAAGCCACCATTGCTGTGTTGTGTAAATACCGCAGTTTCCATCGATACCGATACATTAGCCCTAACGTCACGGTTACCATGACAACAGCTAGAGCAGGCACGGAGACAATAATATACACAGACTTGCTGATACACAATCGTTGAAGTTGTTGTCGTCTTTCTTCCAGATCGCCTATAGGTTCTGCAACTTTGTTATCAGGGTAACACATCAGCTGATTTTTGTTGTGAAAACGAACATTTGTTGTAGCCATGAGAAGCTGCAATGGCGTCTAAATCATTTCTGGTCTCTGCGGCAATCCAGTTGATAGAGTTCCGACTCAAATCAATAAATTGTAACATCTTCATGTGTGCTAAAGTTACGTTCAGTACAGACAACCGGTTGTCCGGCATTTTCAAGTTAACTAAACTTGGCATTCCGGAGAAAAATTGTCTCGGAATGTTGTATATAAGATTATTTGATATATCTAAATATATCGTTTTTGACGAATTTGAAAAAATCTGCCCACTGCTGTCTTCAGCAAAGTCCTTAGCCAGAAAATTGTTGCTGAGATCAAGACAGAGATGGGAGTTATTGGGCTGGAAGAAGTCGGCCCTGATCGTGGTGCAGTAGTTGTTACTGAAATTTGCTTCTGTTATGTTCGGTGGCAGTTTACCTCTGCCCCATTTTGACATGAAACTATTTGGAGAAGTTAATCACGGACAGTGAATTATTTCTGTTGATTTTGTGGATTAGTATTTGCTCACCGCATCTCTCATAATGAGACGCTCGTAATATTTCAGCTTCGATGGGATATCTAAAATCTTGACTTTTTTAGGTTGGCTGGTATGGTCATGTTTTGTGCGGCTTAAGTTACCAACCAATGACACATTGTGAGAACCACGGAGAACTGGTCCAAACAGAGAATTATTTCTGTTGATTTTGTGGATTAGTATTTGCTCACCGCATCTCTCATAATGAGACGCTCGTAATATTTCAGCTTCGATGGGATATCTAAAATCTTGACTTTTTTAGGTTGGCTGGTATGGTCATGTTTTGTGCGGCTTAAGTTACCAACCAATGACACATTGTGAGAACCACGGAGAACTGGTCCAACTTATTCTTTGACTTTTTTGAAAGACTCTTACCTTCCTTGGGGATTGGCAATTTCCTGTTGTGACAATTTAATTGTGATATGTCACCGATAAAACAACGTTTCTTGTCAAAGTGTTTGTTCGTGTTTTGCTGTGACATGTCTAACTCGACCAGTCTTGTTAACATTGCCATATTTTGAATGTGCCCTGCTGTCATTTTGTTACCCCTCAAAATCAGTGTCTTCAGCATGTTGGGTAGTTCCATCAAGAAGCCTATTCGCAGTAAAGCAATTTCATGATGTGAAGTATCTGAAAACTCTACATCTCTGTGTTTTACAAATCGAGCATGTTTCTTACCTAATTATATGCACCGGTGTTTACGTTGTCGCAGTTTATTAAAAGTGATTGATTTCAATCTCGAGTTAGCCAAACCTTCCAAATCTTGGAATGCTCTATCGATGCCATACATCTTCATATTTGTTATAGATAGAGAGATTCAACCTACACTAGTTTGCTATAGGCTTTAGTGTGCACGTTAGTAAAATTGTGCCATTTTTCCATTTGAAAAGACTTTAGGAATGGAATGTTCACGAAGAATGTTTCTGTTATGTTTTCAATGTTACATTTCCCGCGAATTTTTAGACTTACCAGATTTTTCAGTGATTGAACCTCATCTCCAAATTCGACTAGGCCACCAAGCCCGTCGATGCTCAGTTCCTTGAGTTCTAGCAAGTTGTGCAGGACTTTGTTAGGATAACTCATGGCGCTTCCATTGCAATTATCATAGATTGATAAACTTTGAAGACTTTTCAAATTTACAAAAAGTAATGGAGAAAAGTTTTCCTCAGAATATCCCAAATGTTTGTTCCCGCTCAAGTCTAACGATATCAAACTATTTAAATCATTGAAACTGCCCGCTCCTATCAAACTAATATCGTTCCATGATAAGTCCAAGTGCTTCAGTTTTCTGAGTCCTTTGAGCGCGTTCTCTTTGACTGGAGCTAATTTATTGTAACGGATTGTTAGATGAGTCAGATTTGGCGTTAGGTCAAAGCTGACATCTTGGATTGATTTGATAACACAGGAAGTGAGGTTTAATATTCTGACACTTGAGGTCTGGGTTTCTTTTTATGCTGCCAGATGGTGTTGATTGTTTCTTGATAAGACCATTACTTCTGTTTTTGTAATTATTCAGACTGAAACCTTTCTTTTTGCTTTCTTTAACTCTTATGTCTATCATTTCTTGTAGTTTATTCTCTGTCTCTGCTATTAAGTTTAGTCAATTATATAGGCTTCCTTTAGGAGACGGTTAGAGACGATAAGGGAGACAAAGAGCAGGAAGAATTTGCCATAGAACAATGGATATAAAGATCCACTGTACAGACCAGACTTAGGGCACGCTGCAGAAAATTATTTCTGTAAGAACAAAGCTGGGCATTGAACAACTTGACCAAGTGAGTGGTGATCGATGACGTGAGGTGTCCCAGCTGCTAAAAGTGCTGTTTTGACGTCACAGATGCTTGCTGTTGTAAACATTAGCACAGCGTAAGTTGCGCCTGCTTAACGCTTTTCTAAGGACTCATGACGAGGAAGAGTAATCGTCGGACGAACGAAGAAGAGGAAAATAAATGCAATGACTTCGCTTATGCAGATCACAACACGTGAGCGTGTCTGACAGGCCGTGACATCTTTCCATGTATTTTTTCTTTGAATGAAAAGCAGGAACTTCTATATACTTTCGATGCCATTGTTCTTCACGATGTTGCTAATTATCATATTTCCACGGCAGGAAATGTTTGTAAGAAAATACTTGTTAAGTTTATGTCAGTCGTGAAAGGGAAATCAGCAACTGGTGATCATGGTCAATGGTTATGGAAGGCCCCGGTATCACTGCAAACGAATTAAAATCCATAATTGCTCAATCGCAGTGCGATCATCCGGTTTAATATATCATCTCACAAACAAAGAAAGGTAGCTGCAGTCCCCATCATAGCTGTCGCAGCACACGCCAAAAGACATAAGGCGAAACCGCGCAGAAAGTGAACACAGCCATCTGTCCTCCGTCGTACGATATCATCATTCATCGTAGGCAATCGGTATATCGAAAGACGATCAAAACGGATGAAACGTACAGCTCACGGTGTGCACAGAACACTTAACTCAGTAGCTCCGGCAGCAAAGTTTTTGTGAATATTTTTTTCTCATGCGAGTCAATATTAATAAATGACCGGAATTGAGTGACAAACTCGACCAGCTTCAAATTCAAGTGTTGATTTATATCAGAAGTTTGACTTCAACTACTCACCTGATACGCCTTGTGTTGTCGAGTCCTGTAGGTGTGATAACTGACCAGAAGAATCAACACCAACTGAGCATTCAGGTATCAGAGATGAACCCTGGTAAAGTGACAGTTAACACGTCCTTGATAAGCTGCCAGTTTGACTCAGAGTGTGTCTAAGATACCAGAGAGTTCTTTGAGGGGGTGCTATTTGCGATGTCCAACACACGTCACGCCATCATCCGAATGTCACGAGCACATGTCCGGTGGAATAATCGTCGGGTCAATTTAGTGGCATGAGCATCCCAGCAATAAAATGACCTCCATCATTTCAGAATCTATAATGATATTATTCTAGTAACAACATTCCATCATTTAGAGCATATGGCGCTATTATTATAGTACCAACATTCCATCATTTAGAGCATATGGCGCTATTATTCTAGTACCAACATTCCATCATTTAGAGCATATGGCGCTATTATTATAGTACCAACATTCCATCATTTAGAGCATATGGCGCTATTATTCTAGTACCAACACTCCATCATTTCAGAACTTATAATGCTATTATTCTAGTACCAACATTCCATCAATTAAAGCATATGGCGCTATTATTCTAGTACCAACACTCCATCATTTCAAAACCTCTAATGCTATTATTCTAGTACCAACATTCCATCATTTAGAGCATATGGCGCTATTATACTAGTACCAACATTCCATCAATTAAAGCATATGGCGCTATTATTCTAGTAACAACACTCCATCATTTCAGAACTTATATTGCTATTATTCTAGTACCAACACTCCATCATTTCAGAACTTATAATGCTATTATTCTAGTACCAACATTCCATCATTTAGAGCATTTGGCGCTATTATTCTAGTACCAACACTCCATCATTTCAGAACCTCTAATGCTATTATTCTAGTACCAACATTCCATCATTTAGAGCATATGGCGCTATTATTCTAGTACCAACATTCCATCATTTCAGAACTTATAATGCTATTATTCTAGTACCAACATTCCATCATTTAGAGCATATGGCGCTATTATTCTAGTACCAACATTCCATCATTTAGAGCATATGGCGCTATTATTCTAGTGCCAACATTCCATCATTTAGAGCATATGGCGCTATTATTCTAGTACCAACATTCCATCATTTAGAGCATATGGCGCTATTATTCTAGTACCAACGTTCCATCATTTAGAGCATATGGCGCTATTATTCTAGTACCAACATTCCATTATTTCAGAACCTATAATGCTATTATTCTAGTACCAACATTCCATCATTTAGAGCATATGGCGCTATTATTCTAGTACCAACATTCCATCATTTCAAAACCTCTAATGCTATTATTCTAGTACCAACATTCCATTATTTCAGAACCTATAATGCTATTATTCTAGTACCAAAATTCCATCATTTAGAGCATATGGCGCTATTATTCTAGTACAAACATTCCATCATTTCAAAACGTATAATGTTATTATTCTAGTACCAACATTCCATCATTTCAGAACTTATAATGCTATTATTCTAGTACCAACATTCCATCATTTAGAGCATATGGCGCTATTATTCTAGTACCAACACTCCATCATTTCAGAACCTCTAATGCTATTATTCTAGTACCAACATTCCATCATTTCAGAACCTATAATGCTATTATTATAGTACCAACATTCCATCATTTCAGAACTTATATTGCTATTATTCTAGTAACAACATTCCATCATTTCAGAACCTCTAATGCTATTATTCTAGTACCAACATTCCATCATTTCAAAACCTCTAATGCTATTATTCTAGTACCAACATTCCATCATTTCAGAACTTATAATGCTATTATTTTAGTGCCAACATTCCATCATTTCAGAACCTCTAATGCTATTATTCTAGTACCAACACTCCATCATTTCAGAACTTATAATGCTATTATTCTAGTACCAACATTCCATCAATTAAAGCATATGGCGCTATTATTCTAGTACCAACACTCCATCATTTCAAAACCTCTAATGCTATTATTCTAGTACAAACATTCCATCATTTAGAGCATATGGCGCTATTATTCTAGTACCAACATTCCATCAATTAAAGCATATGGCGCTATTATTCTAGTAACAACACTCCATCATTTCAGAACCTCTAATGCTATTATTCTAGTACCAACATTCCATCATTTAGAGCATATGGCGCTATTATTCTAGTACCAACACTCCATCATTTCAGAACTTATATTGCTATTATTCTAGTACCAACACTCCATCATTTCAGAACTTATAATGCTATTATTCTAGTACCAACATTCCATCATTTAGAGCATTTGGCGCTATTATTCTAGTACCAACACTCCATCATTTCAGAACCTCTAATGCTATTATTCTAGTACCAACATTCCATCATTTAGAGCATATGGCGCTATTATTCTAGTACCAACATTCCATCATTTCAGAACTTATAATGCTATTATTCTAGTGCCAACATTCCATCATTTAGAGCATATGGCGCTATTATTCTAGTACCAACATTCCATCATTTAGAGCATATGGCGCTATTATTCTAGTACCAACATTCCATCATTTAGAGCATATAGCGCTATTATTCTAGTACCAACATTCCATCATTTCAGAACCTATAATGCTATTATTCTAGTACCAACATTCCATCATTTAGAGCATATGGCGCTATTATTCTAGTACCAATATTCCATCATTTAGAGCATATGGCGCTATTATTCTAGTACCAACATTCCATCATTTAGAGCATATAGCGCTATTATTCTAGTACCAACATTCCATCATTTCAGAACCTATAATGCTATTATTCTAGTACCAACATTCCATCATTTAGAGCATATGGCGCTATTATTCTAGTAACAACACTCCATCATTTCAGAACCTCTAATGCTATTATTCTAGTACCAACATTCCATCATTTAGAGCATATGGCGCTATTATTCTAGTACAAACATTCCATCATTTCAGAACGTATAATGCTATTATTCTAGTACCAACATTCCATCATTTCAGAACTTATAATGCTATTTTTCTAGTACCAACATTCCATCATTTAGAGCATATGGCGCTATTATTCTAGTACCAACATTCCATCATTTCAGAACTTATAATGTTATTATTCTAGTACCAACATTCCATCATTTCAGAACCTCTAATGCTATTATTCTAGTACCAACACTCCATCATTTCAGAATCTTTAATGCTATTATTCTAGTACCAACATTCCATCATTTAAAAACCTCTAATGCTATTATTCTAGTACCAACATTCCATCATTTCAGAACCTCTAATGCTATTATTCTAGTACCAACATTCCATCATTTCAGAACTTATAATGCTATTATTCTAGTGCCAACATTCCATCATTTCAGAACCTCTAATGCTATTATTCTAGTACCAACACTCCATCATTTCAGAACTTATAATGCTATTATTCTAGTACCAACATTCCATCAATTAAAGCATATGGCATTATTATTCTAGTACCAACACTCCATCATTTCAAAACTTCTAATGCTATTATTCTAGTACCAACATTCCATCATTTCAGAACTTATATTGCTATTATTCTAGTACCAACACTCTATCATTTCAGAACTCATAATGCTATTATTCTAGTACCAACATTCCATCATTTAGAGAATTTGGCGCTATTATTCTAGTACCAAAACTCCATCATTTCAGAACCTCTAATGCTATTATTCTAGTACCAACATTCCATCATTTCAGAACTTATAATGCTATTATTCTAGTACCAACATTCCATCAATTAAAGCATATGGCATTATTATTCTAGTACCAACACTCCATCATTTCAAAACTTCTAATGCTATTATTCTAGTACCAACATTCCATCATTTCAGAACTTATATTGCTATTATTCTAGTACCAACACTCTATCATTTCAGAACTCATAATGCTATTATTCTAGTACCAACATTCCATCATTTAGAGCATTTGGCGCTATTATTCTAGTACCAAAACTCCATCATTTCAGAACCTCTAATGCTATTATTCTAGTACCAACATTCCATCATTTCAGAACTTATAATGCTATTATTCTAGTACCAACATTCCATCATTTAGAGCATATGGCGCTATTATTCTAGTACCAACATTCCATCATTTAGAGCATATGGCGCTATAATTCTAGTACCAACATTCCATCATTTCAGAACCTATAATGCTATTATTCTAGTACCAACATTCCATCATTTAGAGCATATGGCGCTATTATTCTAGTACAAACATTCCATCATTTCAGAACGTATAATGCTACTATTCTAGTACCAACATTCCATCATTTATAGCATATGGCGCTATTATTCTAGTACCAACACTCCATCATTTCAGAACCTCTAATGCTATTATTCTAGTACCAACATTCCATCATTTCAGAACCTATAATGCTATTATTCTAGTACCAACATTCCATCATTTCAGAACTTATAATGCTATTATTCTAGTACCAACATTCCATCATTTCAGAACTTATAATGCTATTTTTCTAGTACCAACATTCCATCATTTAGAGCATATGGCGCTATTATTCTAGTACCAACATTCCATCATTTCAGAACTTATAATGCTATTATTCTAGTACCAACATTCCATCATTTCAGAACCTCTAATGCTATTATTCTAGTACCAACACTCCATCATTTCAGAATCTTTAATGCTATTATTCTAGTACCAACATTCCATCATTTCAGAACCTCTAATGCTATTATTCTAGTACCAACATTCCATCATTTCAGAACCTCTAATGCTATTATTCTAGTACCAACACTCCATCATTTCAGAACCTCTAATGCTATTATTCTAGTACCAACATTCCCTCATTTCAGAACTTATAATGCTATTATTCTAGTACCAACATTCCATCATTTCAGAACTTATAATGCTATTATTCTAGTACCAACATTCCATCATTTAGAGCAAATGGCGCTATTATTCTAGTACCAACACTCCATCATTTCAGAACCTCTAATGCTATTATTCTAGTACCAACATTCCATCATTTAGAGCATATGGCGCTATTATTCTAGTACCAATATTCCATCATTTAGAGCATATGGCGCTATTATTCTAGTACCAACATTCCATCATTTAGAGCATATGGCGCTATTATTCTAGTACCAACATTCCATCATTTCAGAACTTTTAATGCTATTATTCTAGTACCATTATTCCATCAATTAAAGCATATGGCGCTATTATTCTAGTACCAACACTCCATCATTTCAGAACCTCTAATGCTATTATTCTAGTACCAACATTCCATCATTTAGAGCATATGGCGCTATTATTCTAGTACCAACATTCCATCATTTCAGAACTTATAATGCTATTATTCTAGTACCAACATTCCATCATTTCAGAACTTATAATGTTATTATTCTAGTACCAACATTCCATCATTTAGAGCATATGGCGCTATTATTCTAGTACCAACACTCCATAATTTCAGAACCTCTAATGCTATTATTCTAGTACCAACATTCCATCATTTCAGAACCTCTAATGATATTATTCTAGTACCAACATTCCATCATTTCAGAACTTATAATGCTATTATTCTAGTACCAACATTCCATCATTTCAGAACCTCTAATGCTATTATTCTAGTACCAACATTCCATCATTTCAGAATCTCTAATGCTATTATTCTAGTGCCCACATTCCATCATTTCAGAACCTCTAATGATATTATTCTAGTACCAAACATTCCATCATTTAAGAACTTATAATGCTATTATTCTAGTACCAACATTCCATCATTTAAGAACTTATAATGCTATTATTCTAGTACCAACATTCCATCATTTCAGAACCTCTAATTCTGTTATTCTAGTACCAACACTCCATCATTTCAGAACCTCTAATGCTATTATTCTAGTAGTACCAACATTCCATCATTTCAGAACCTCTAATGCTCTTATTCTAGTACCAACATTCCATCATTTCAGAACTTATAATGCTATTATTCTAGTACCAACACTCCATCATTTAGAGCATATGGCGCTATTATTCTATTACCAACATTCCATCATTTAGAGCATATGGCGCTATTATTCTAGTACCAACATTCCATCATTTAGAGCATGTGGCGCTATTATTCTAGTACCAACATTCCATCATTTAGAGCATATGGCGTTATTATTCTAGTACCAACATTCCATCAATTAAAGCATATGGCGCTATTATTCTAGTAACAACACTCCATCATTTCAGAACCTCTAATGCTATTATTCTAGTACCAACATTCCATCATTTAGAGCATATGGCGCTATTATTCTATTACCAACATTCCATCATTTCAGAACTTATAATGCTATTAATCTAGTACCAACATTCCATCATTTCAGAACTTATAATGCTATTATTCTAGTACCAACATTCCATCATTTCAGAACTTATAATGCTATTATTCTAGTACCAACATTCCATCATTTCAGAACTTATAATGCTATTATTCTAGTACCAACATTCCATCATTTCAGAACTTATAATGCTATTATTCTAGTACCAACATTCCATCAATTAAAGCATATGGCATTATTATTCTAGTACCAACACTCCATCATTTCAAAACTTCTAATGCTATTATTCTAGTACCAACATTCCATCATTTCAGAACTTATATTGCTATTATTCTAGTACCAACACTCTATCATTTCAGAACTCATAATGCTATTATTCTAGTACCAACACTCCATCATTTCAGAACCTCTAATGCTATTATTCTAGTACCAAAACTCCATCATTTCAGAACCTCTAATGCTATTATTCTAGTACCAACATTCCATCATTTCAGAACTTATAATGCTATTATTCTAGTACCAACATTCCATCATTTAGAGCATATGGCGCTATTATTCTAGTACCAACATTCCATCATTTAGAGCATATGGCGCTATAATTCTAGTACCAACATTCCATCATTTCAGAACCTATAATGCTATTATTCTAGTACCAACATTCCATCATTTAGAGCATATGGCGCTATTATTCTAGTACAAACATTCCATCATTTCAGAACGTATAATGCTATTATTCTAGTACCAATGAATTAAGATGAATTAAGAGTTCATTCTCTGTCTCTTAATAGCAGAGACAGAGAATGAACTACAAGAAATGATAGACATAATAGTAAAAGAAAGCAACAAGAAAGGTCTCAGTCTGAATAGCAAGAAAACAGAAGTAATGGTTATATCGAAGAAACAATCATCACCATCATGCAGTATACAAATAAATAGGACAAATCTGAAACAAGTGCAACGTTTGAAATACTTGGACACAATAATAACATCAGATTTATTATCAGAAATAAAAAGCAGAATAGCTCAGGCCAAAATAGCATTTCAGAAAATGAAAAATATCTTATGCAACAAATCTATGTCAATAAAAATGAGAAAGAGAGTTCATAGGTGCTATATAGAACAGGATAATTCTGACCTATGGAAGCAAATCATGGACAATAGACAAACAAATGAAAAGACGATTAGAGGCCACAGAAATGGGATTTCTCAGAAGAATGTTGAAAGTTCCCTGGACAGCTAAAAAGACCAATGAGGAAGACCAATCTCTGTTCTCCCATCAATTCTCCCTTGAATTATTCATTTCTCACAAAATGTTTCTGTAGTTTTCTTTTCATGGCATAGGGGAAACAATTATGATAATAATGAAATAATTAAAAACAAATTATAATGGAATCAACAAAAGATATTAATTATATCATAAAATGGTTGTAATGAGATCAACAAATGATATTAATTAATCATAAAATGGTTGTAATGAGATCAACAAATGATTGGTTGGTTGGTTGGTTGGTTGGTTGGTTGGTTGGTTGGTTGGTTGGTTGGTTGGTTGGTTGGTTGGTTGGTTGGTTGCGTTCGCCCGATGAATAAAGTATTCTAGAGTATCGTGGTAGACTAGAATATTCCTCTTCATCATCCGCCCTTACAAGAACGTAGTGGACGTGTCTGCGTTGTGTTGCGGTTTGCAGTATAACTGTTATATTTGCGCCTTTCGGCCTAACACATCCGACTTCAGCACGACATTTTTTAGTACCGGGTTGTCTTCCCTCTTCGATCCCTGCACGCTTGGCCAGACTAGACAGGTTAGCCTGTTACTGGAGGCACCACGGAGAGGTGGAGCAGGGTCTGGATGATTTTGGTTCACCGATCCTGGCGCAAGCCATCTGCTGTGGGTCGCTGAGAACTTCCAGCTCTGGTGCTGGGAGGCGCGCCTTCGCCTCCAGATCAACAAATGATAGTAATTAAATCTTAAAATGGTTGTAATGAGATCAACAAATTATAATAATTAATTCAGGAAATGACGATCATAATTTGTTACAACTGCGTAAGAGCTCTTCGCACTAAATACTTTACAACTGCGGTATGAACTCAAGTTGCCTTTAGAGTACTTGGTTGTCAGTACAATGTAGAAAACACTGAAACAGACTCATTAGAGCAGAGATCGATAAACGAGTTGTTCTGATTACAATTTACGATGTAAATATCAACTTGTTATGTGGGCGGGGCACGTCAGATTTGAGTGTTCCTAAAGCACATAAAGTTGCATTGGTCTTTGGATTTTTTTTCTTAGTTCTCCATTTCTGATCCTATCTCTCAGACTGTTTCCTGTCATTCGTCTAACACATTTAATCTCAGTAGAGGTTATTTTTCTTATTGTTCTTGCATCTAGGGTCCAGGCCTGGCTTTGGTAGCACAATGTTGGGATGAAGATTGTATTGTACAGTGCCCGTTTTGCCTCTACAGTTATTTTCTTGTTGAACAATAGTAGCGACAATTGTCCAATGATTTGACAAGAGTTGTAGTCTATTTCTGGTGTTTGTGAATTATCCTGTGTCACTAAACTTCCTAGGTATGTGAATTCCTCTACTTGTTTTAGTTGTCTCCCTTCTATAGTTATGTTGATGTACTGTTTATCTTTGGCGACATTCATGACTTCTGTTTTGTTGATGTTGATTTCCATGACGTATTTTATGCCTGTACTGTTGAGTCTATCTAAGTGTTCCTGTAGGTCTTCCATTTGTCCATGTATTAGTGCCTGATCCTCGATGTAATCTGCCCTTAATGTTAGGGTTGTTATTATTAATGTTCAGCTGCCATAAACTGCTCCAGGAGTTATATACCTTGTTATCAGACCAACACCTACCTTGTTATCAGACCAACATCTACCTTGTTATCAGACTAACATCAGCCTTGTTATCAGACCAACATCTACCCTGTTGTCAGACCAAAACCAACCTTGTTATCAGACCAACATCAGCCTTGTTATCAGACCAACATCTACCCTGTTGTCAGACCAAAACCAACCTTGTTATCAGACCAACATCAGCCTTGTTATCAGACCAACATCTACCCTGTTGTCAGACCAAAACCAACCTTGTTATCAGACCAACATCTACCTTGTTATCAGACCAACATATGCCTTGTTATCAGACCAACATTTACCCTGTTATCAGACCAACATCTACCTTGTTATCAGACCAACATCTACCCTGTTATCAGACCAACACCTACCTTGTTATCAGACCAACATCTACCTTGTTATCAGATCAACATCTACCTTGTTATCAGACCAACACCTACCTTGTTATCAGACCAACATCTACCTTGTTATCAGACCAACATCTACCTTGTTATCAGACCAACACCTACCTTGTTATCAGACCAACACCCACCTTGTTATCAGACCAACACCTACCTTGTTATCAGACCAACACCTACCTTGTTATCAGACCAACATCTACCTTGTTATCAGACCAACACCTACCTTGTTATCAGACCAACACCTACCTTGTTATCAGACCAACATCTACCTTGTTATCAGACCAACACCTACCTTGTTATCAGACCAACACCTACCTTGTTATCAGACCAATATCTACCTTGTTATCAGATCAACACCTACCTTGTTATCAGACCAACACCTACCTTGTTATCAGACCAACATCTACCTTGTTATCAGATCAACATCTACCTTGTTATCAGACCAACACCTACCTTGTTATCAGACCAACATCTACCTTGTTATCAGATCAACATCTACCTTGTTATCAGACCAACATCTACCTTGTTATCAGATCAACATCTACCTTGTTATCAGACCAACATCTACCTTGTTATCAGATCAACATCTACCTTGTTATCAGATCAACATCTACCTTGTTATCAGATCAACATCTACCTTGTTATCAGACCAACACCTACCTTGTTATCAGACCAACATCTACCTTGTTATCAGACCAACATCTACCTTGTTATCAGATCAACATCTACCTTGTTATCAGACCAACATCTACCCTGTTATCAGACCAACACCTACCTTGTTATCAGATCAACATCTACCTTGTTATCAGATCAACATCTACCTTGTTATCAGACCAACACCTACCTTGTTATCAGACCAACACCTACCTTGTTATCACACCAACATTGATCTTTGTATCCCGCTGACGTTGATAATCACTTAACCTTTTGTTAAGACCACTTTCATGACGTCATTGCTATCACGCTTGTGTGTTCATGTTATTCCCAACATTTTTATGAAGTAAACCATATCTCTGGGGCCTTCAACAACTGTTTTGCTTGTAGTCCATGATTCATTCCCATGTATATTAAAACTAGTTATATATAATAATACAGACGAAATTATAATACTTCATGCCAAATATGGGTTGTGTGATATATTTTCTATACGTTTAACGTCGTCTCTGATTGGACTATTCTGCGCCTCACCTCTGTTGTACATTTAGTTACAATAGTTTCCAAGTATTTGAATTCATTTTGCTATTTTATTACTCTTTTATTTTATTTAATTCTGCATTTATAAGATCTTTTTTTTAGTTGTAAATGGTTCTGTGTTTTTGTTTTTTAGTCTTTGGCCTTTACATTTAATTCTCAACACTCTATTACTAACGATTTTCTGGAACTAATATTTAATGTGAACGATTAAGATTGTATCATCAAATGATTGTACTTCAGGTTGCTTATATATGACAAATAACAAATAATCCAAATATATCCTCAATGTTCCCCTTTAGAGATGAAACATACCCGGTTATAGTACACGAAGCAAAGAAACCCCAAGAATTCACTTCTGACGTTTACACAGTTCTTGATATCGAACTGATATTTTAGTTCACAGATAAGAGATTAAAAAAAAAAAAATTAAATGTGTCATTAATGAAGGACAATTCAAATAATCAGAAAATGTGTTAGAGCTTAATAAGATACTAAACGATTTATTTCTTATGAATTTGAAAAACGTGTGGAAGAATACTTTACAGAATAGGATGATGGTTTGTCTCTTTATTCTTCTTTTTATGACACCAAAAGCATGTGACGTTTATATCACTGGATGGCTTTTTCATCCTAGTCATGTTTTCCTAATCAAACAAATCAACACATGTGGTCTAAGTGTTCTGACATTATAACATGTGGTCCAAGTGTTCTAACATTGTAACATGTGGTCTAGGTGTTCTAACATTATAACATGTGGTCTAAGTGTTCTGACATTATAACATGTGGTCCAAGTGTTCTAACATTGTAACATGTGGTCTAAGTGTTCTAACATTGTAACATGTGGTCCAAGTGTTCTGACATTATAACATGTGGTCTAAGTGTTCTAACATTATAACATGTGGTCTAAGTGTTCTAACATTATAACATGTGGTCTAAGTGTTCTAACATTGTAACATGTGGTCTAAGTGTTCTAACATTATAACATGTGGTCTAAGTGTTCTGACATTATAACATGTGGTCTAAGTGTTCTAACATTATAACATGTGGTCCAAGTGTTCTAACATTGTAACATGTGGTCTAAGTGTTCTAACATTATAACATGTGGTCTAAGTGTTCTGACATTATAACATGTGGTCTAAGTGTTCTAACATTATAACATGTGGTCTAAGTGTTCTAACATTATAACATGTGGTCTAAGTGTTCTGACATTATAACATGTGGTCCAAGTGTTCTGACACTATAACATGTGGTCTAAGTGTTCTAACATTATAACATGTGGTCTAAGTGTTCTAACATTATAACATGTGGTCTAAGTGTTCTAACATTATAACATGTGGTCTAAGTGTTCTGACATTATAACATGTGGTCCAAGTGTTCTGACACTATAACATGTGGTCCAAGTGTTCTAACATTATAACATGTGGTCCAAGTGTTCTAACATTATAACATGTGGTCAAGTGTTCTGACATTGTAACATGTGGTCCAGATGTTTTAACATTATAACATGTGGTCCACGTGTTCTGACATTATAACATGTGGTCCAAGTGTTCTAACATTATAACATGTTGTCCAAGTGTTCTAACATTATAACATGTGGTCAAGTGTTCTGACATTGTAACATGTGGTCCAGATGTTTTAACATTATAACATGTGGTCCAAGTGTTCTAACATTATAACATGTGGTCCAAGTGTTCTAACATTATATCATGTGGTCCAAGTGTTTTAATATTATAACATGTGGCCCAAGTGTTCTGACAATATAACATGTGGTCCAAGTGTTTTAACATATAACATAAATGTTCGTACATCAGTCTCTGACTTCAGCTTCCAGTTAATGAAGATCTTGATTTCTCTAAGAGCAATCATAAGTTGTAACCTAGGAATGAGTCATGTCGATTTGTATATTGACGTAAGCACCAAGCGTGCAGATAATTAAAGATTCGTAAATATCCTCATGAAAAGTGATCTATTGATAGATATACAACAGACACCCTAAATGTTAAACAAAAAAGGGAGAGAAAATATTTCAAAATAGCACAAACATTTTACTAGTCTAAACGAAGCTTCAGTGTGGAGACGACAAACGTGTCTACTCTATCTCCAACTTGACAAACGTGTCTACTCTATCTCCAACTTGACAAACGTGTCTACTCTATCTCCAACTTGACAAACGTGTCTACTCTATCTCCAACTTGACAAACGTGTCTACTCTATCTCCAACTTGACAAACGTGTCTACTCTATCTCCAACTTGAAAAACGTGTCTACTCTATCTCCAACTTGACAAACGTGTCTACTCTATCTCCAACTTGACAAACGTTTCTACTCTATCTCCAACTTGACAAACGTTTCTACTCTATCTCCAACTTGACAAACGTGTCTACTCTATCTCTAACTTGACAAACGTTTCTACTCTATCTCCAACTTGAAAAACGTGTCTACTCTATCTCCAACTTGACAAACGTGTCTACTCTATCTCTAACTTGACAAACGTTTCTACTCTATCTCCAACTTGACAAACGTTTCTACTCTATCTCCAACTTGACAAACGTGTCTACTCTATCTCCAACTTGACAAACGTGTCTACTCTATCTCCAACTTGACAAACGTTTCTACTCTATCTCTAACTTGACAAACGTGTCTACTCTATCTCCAACTTGAAAAACGTGTCTACTCTATCTCCAACTTGACAAACGTGTCTACTCTATCTCTAACTCGACAAACGTTTCTACTCTATCTCCAACTTGACAAACGTTTCTACTCTATCTCCAACTTGACAAACGTGTCTACTCTATCTCTAACTTGACAAACGTTTCTACTCTATCTCCAACTTGACAAACGTGTCTACTCTATCTCCAACTTGACAAACGTGTCTACTCTATCTCCAACTTGACAAACGTTTCTACTCTATCTCTAACTTGACAAACGTTTCTAATCTATCTCCAACTTGACAAACGTTTCTACTCTATCTCCAACTTGACAAACGTGTCTACTCTATCTCTAACTTGACAAACGTTTCTACTCTATCTCCAACTTGACAAACGTGTCTACTCTATCTCCAACTTGACAAACGTGTCTACCCTATCTCCAACTTGACAAACGTTTCTACTCTATCTCTAACTTGACAAACGTTTCTACTCTATCTCCAACTTGACAAACGTGTCTACTCTATCTCCAACTTGACAAACGTTTCTACTCTATCTCCAACACAGGCTCAGATTGATCGCTGCCAGAATGACCAATGGTCTGTGACAGCTCGTCCCAGAACTTCTGCCTCACTTCTGCTCCTTCATCAGGCGGGTACTCGATGTAGCTGTTTCGCTTCATCACTTCCAGCTGCTCGTGCGACATTTGATCGCAAGGAACTGGCTGGTACAGGAGCAGGTGTAGCACTGATCGATGCTTGAACAGTTCCTCCATCACGGCCATCTTGAAACTATACTCACAGTACGGATCATCAAACAAATCTGTCGTCATGACAACAACAGTTTTTGTGCTGTTTCTGACAGCGCTCACGATATTCGACACGATGTACGTTCCCGCCAAGAAATCTCGATCTTCAACACAAAGTCTGTGACCTCGTTTCATCTCCAGCTCTTTCAGGCATATTTCTATCGCAAAGTGACGTGCTTCCTTTGTATACACAAAATATGCGTCAAATGTACACCCAGACTTTGGACTCACGTCAGGTTTGTAGCCAAATAAAGCCGCCATTGCTGTGTTGTGTAAATACCGCAGTTTCCATCGATACCGATACATTAGCCCTAACGTCACAGTTACCATGACAACAGCTAAAGCAGCCACGCAGCCAATAATAAACAAAGACTTGGTCATACACAACCGTTGAAGTTGTTGTCGTCTTTCTTCCAGATCGCCTATAGGTTCTGCAACTTTGTTATCAGGGTAACACATCAGCTGATTTTTGTTGTGAAAACGAACATTTGTTGTAGCCATCCAGGATATTAATTCCAACCCGTCACACGTGCAAGGTAAAAGGTTCATTCTCAGGTCAATTTTAATGACGTTTTTTTTATGAGAAGCTGCAATGGCGTCTAAATCATTTCTGGTCTCTAAGTCAATCCAGTTGATAGAGTTCCGACTCAAATCAATAAATTGTAACATCTTCATGTGTGCTAAAGTTACGTTCAGTACAGACAACCGGTTTTCCGACATTTTCAAATAAATTAAACTCGGCATTCCGGAGAAAAATTGTCTTGGAATTTTGAAAATGTGATTGTTTGAAATATACAAGTGTGTAGTTGTCGATAAATGTGAAAAAATCTGTCCGCTGCTGTCATTGGCGATACTCTCACCCAGAAAGTTGTTGTTCAGATAAAGTCGATGGTGGGAATTATTGGCTTGGAAGAAGTCTACACTGATGGTCGGACAGTAGTTGTAACTTAAATCTGCTTCTGTTACGTGTTGTGGTAGTCTGCCGCTGCCCCAATTTGTCATGAAACTTTTGGAGAAATCAACCACGGACAGTGAATTTTTTTTGGTGATTAAGCGGGAGAGTATTAGCAAACCAAAATTGTTGTAATGAGACGCTCGTAATATTTTCAGATTTTTTGGGATTACAATTACTCGTTTTCTTTGTCTGAAGATAATACGTCCATAATATGTACTGTTAAAATAATCATCTACTGACTGATTGTCAGAATGATTGAATGCTGGCCCAGAGTTTATGTTAGACTTTTCCTGTAGATTAATGTCATCCTTTAAGTCTGAAGATCCATGACAATTTAATTCTGATGAGTTATGTAGAGAGCGATGATGCTTGTCGGAGTATCGTCTCATATTTTGCATTGACAAATCTAACTCAGCGAGCCCTGTTAACACCGCCATGTATCTAATTGATTGAGTCCACGCAGTAAATTTGTTTCTCCTCAGAATCAGTGTCTTCAACGTTTTCGGTAATTCTTCGAGAAAATCCCTTCCCAGCAAAGCAATTTCATTATCAGAGAGATCCAGATACTCCAAGGCTATGTTCTTTAAGCATCGAGCTTCTTTCTTGCCCAAATAATTGCATCGATGCTTTGGTCGTTGTAAATTATTAAATGTGATTGATTTCAACTTTGAGTTGTTTAATCCCGTTAAATCTTGAAAGGCATTACTGAGGTTATAATTTTGCATGTTAGTTATAGAAATTGATTCCAGATATGAAAGATTTGTGTATGCGTTAGGGTGGACATGAGCAAAACTGTTACATCGATCCATTTGAAACGATGTAAGGAGTGGAATATTATTGAAGAACGTTTCCGTTATGTTCCGAATCTTACAGCGTCCACGTATCTCAAGGCTGACCAGGTGTTTCAGACATTGCAATTCGGATCCAAACTCTACATTATTGCCAAGTCCGTCAATACTTAATTCTCGTAAGTTGACCAACTTTTGCAGAGCTTTATTTGGATAACTATGTTTCGTTCCATCAAAGTTACCGTGGATTTCTAATTTATGCAGATTTTTCAAATTTGTGAAAAGTAAAGGAGAAAATCTTTTCTCAGAATAGCCCAGCTCGTTCCAGCTCAAGTTTAATGATTGCAATCTGTTTAAATCATTGAAACTGCCAATTTCTATCATTCTAATATTGTTCCGAGATAGGTCCAAGTATTTCAGTTTTCTAAGCCCTCTCAATGCATGTTCTCTCACTTCTTCTAACGTATTGTTACGGATTATTAGATAAGCAAGTTCTGGCGTTAGGTCAAAGCTGCCATCTTGGACAGTTTTGATGGCACAAGAAGTCACGTTTAATACTCTGATACTGGACGTCTGGTTTCCTAGAGAGCCGTTTGTTATCTTAGTTAGCTTCCTATTCGAGGCTAGGGTGACATTTAAAAGATGAGGATAACTTAGAAAACTGGAAACATTCAGGTAATTCAGAAAGTTTTCTGACAAGTTTATGGTCACAGTTTCAGGTGGAAGATTTAGAGGAAATTCAAGTAGTTTCTTCCTTGTACAGTTTGCTACTACCAATCTTCTAGTTGCCAAAGTACATTTACATGGCGGGCATGGAAGAGTGTCACCGTGAGTTCCGAAGCCGTCAACATTTAGCTCAGAAACATCCAAACTGGCAAATGTGAATTCATCATCTTCTAACCAATGTTCACTTTGTTCGTTGAAGGCTGCATTCTGATCATCATATGTGTCGATGTCATCTGTCTGTGGATATTTGGAACTGGATGGTGTTGATGTTTGGTGGACACGACCACTGATTGATGATTCATCCACATGGGGGTTGTTGTCTAGATTTTCTCTAAATGTCATGAAACCATCAGGAATGTTGTGTTGTATATTCCTCGCCTGTTTGTCTGCGATCTCACGTTTCCTCTCAGCAAACTTTGACCGGCCGACTACAGACCGCTCATTACTGTTGAATCTTAAAGAAGTCGACGACAAAGACTTTTGAGCGATATTTTTGTTGTCGATATGTTTGATATTGTGCTTTAGATCTTTGAACGCAAAAACTGTTGAACAACAGCAAGTAAACGAGAGCAAACTTACGATCAGGTTGTTTGTCCAGTACATCATGACAGCATCTTTAAGAAATAGAACAGTAAACACGTTTTATAACAATGTGTAAAATAGAACAGTAAATAAGTTTTATAACAATGAGTAAAATAGAACAGTAAATAAGTTTTATAACTATGTGTAAAATAGAACAGTAAACACGTTTCATAACAATGTGTAAAATAGAACAGTAAATAAGTTTTATAACAATGAGTAAAATAGAACAGTAAATAAGTTTTATAACAATGTGTAAAATAGAACAGTAAACACGTTTCATAACAATGTGTAAAATAGAACAGTAAACGCGTTTTATAACAATGAGTAAAATAGAACAGTAAATAAGTTTTATAACAATGTGTAAAATAGAACAATAAATAAGTTTTATAATAAAATAGAACAATAAGCAAGTTTTATAAACAATTTAGGAAATTCTTCCTCTTTCCTTCCTCATTTTACCTTTTCAACTTTGAGGGAGAGATATATATAGTTTACGGTCTTTTGATTTACTATTAGCCTTTGCTGTCATTTTCCCTAATGTTTCTTTCAATATTCCAGCAATTCCATCAATCCATCTCTTTTTATGGTCGACCCTTGAGTCTAATGATCCCATGAACTTTATTAAAGACTCTTGTTAATTTTGATTTTTCTGAACGAATTCTCTTCCATTTGACCTGCTGTTTTTTTCTTCTTTAGAATTTCAAACTGGAAGTACTTTTACTGACGCGGATGTTGCTGAATGTTCTGGATCTGAACAAAAATGTGTTTTCTGTTATTGATGCTGTTTTCGTTGTGAAATAAACTGACAGCTCTTATTTTACTTTAGGTCTTCAACAACTTTCCAAGCCATTATGTTTCTTGCAATTCTTCTAAAAACCATTCCATGTCTTCTCCATTATCTTCATCTAGGCTTCCATCTGTCTTCTCCAAGAATATTTTGGTCTTCCTCTTTGTATTTTTCCATGGGGATTCCAGAAAAGGGCCCGTTCTGTAATACTCTTAGTTGGCTTCAGCAGTGTGTGTTCAATCCAGCGTTGTATAGGATACAATGTTCGTTGTATCTCTTTGTCCACTGGTATTTAAATGCTACATTTCCATAATTCTATGTTAGTGATTTTGTCCTACTATCTCCATCCTTTGATCCTGCTCAAGCATCCATCAATAAAGGTCTGATCTTCATGATTGTCATGGTTGTTGTTCTCCATGTTTCACAGCTATTTGTTTCACAGCTATTTGTTTCACAGCTATTTGTTTTTACAGCCATTTGTTTCACAGCCATTTGTTTCACAGCTATTTGTTTCACAGCCATTTGTTTCACAGCTATTTGTTTCACAGCTATTTGTTTCACAGCCATTTGTTTCACAGCCATCTGTTTCACAGCCATTTGTTTCACAGCCATTTGTTTCACAGCTATTTGTTTCACAGCCATCTGTTTCACAGCCATTTGTTTCACAGGACATTGCTTGACCAAAGGACGAACGATTGAAACCAAGCAGTTGGAGATCGTGATGTTAACTCTTAGGGAAGTCAATGCGATAAACACGCAACAAATATCTCTACCAATAGCACTATTCAGATGCGTATTTGAGACATGCCCAATTATGTGATTGGACAAGTTTTGAACGAAATTAAAGTTCCTCCACAGATTTCTTGTCAAGCTGAGTCATGAGATGTAGGTTTGTGTCCTCAGCTTAATGTTGACGTTTAATATGTTCATTGAAATAACATCAAATATGAGTTTCTGTTTTCTCGCGCACTTGTAACTACATGTATTTATATTAAGGATGGGAGATAATAAATCTTTTTTTATGACACCGAGGTACAACAGGGGAAAAATGTCTGTGGGTTTGTACAGAAGTAAAACTAGCTATACTGGGGGGAGACACATCCAGCTACTCTTCCATAGTTGGATCTTAAGTTTTGTAATAAACATTGTGAATTACATAGAAAGTTGCAGAGTAGTTTTCCGTGAAATATATCATTCGATCTAAGAGACAGCATTTAAGGGCAATAGGGACCATGACCTCTCTTTGCTGTTATTTGCCCCAACTCATGAGCTATGTAGAAGCAATATGGACGATGGCTTCTCTTTGCTGTTATTTGCCCCAACTCAGTGAGCCATGTAGAGGCAATAGGAACCATGGTTTCTCTTTGTTATTTGCACCGACTCAGTGAGCTTGTAGAGACAATATCCACCATCGGTTCTCTTTGCTGTTATTTGCCCCAACTCATGAGCTATGTAGAGGCAATATGGACGATGGCTTCTCTTTGTTGTTACTTGCCACAACTCAGTGAGCCATGTGGAGGCAATAGGAACCATGGTTTCTCTTTGTTATTTGCACCGACTCAGTGAGCTTGTAGAGGCAATATGGACGATGACTTCTCTTTGCTGTAACTTGCCCCAGCTCAGTGAGCCATGTAGCCACCATTAGCAGGTTCGACTTGACATCATCAGTCTGCGTGTGAAGGCACTTTCACTCTCTCGACAAGTCAGTGCGCCACTTTGGCGCTACTAAAGGTCTTTAATTACATCAAATCAATGAAAACATTGCTGACTCAGTTCTGACATGCTATGTAAGTACTTTAAATTTGACAATTAAAAACAATATATTGTTTATTTTAATTGCAAATGTAATGTCTTGTTCTTGAAACCATGGCTTGTCAGTCTTATTAGCTGAAGTGCGAAAAATAGAGTTTAAGCAATACAGCATGAGTGAGGGGAAAGATGTATGTGATAAGCTATAGGAGATTTGGGAAGAATATGGAACCCTATCGTCACGAACCCTCGACAACAAGGAATAATCGGAAACTCATAAGGTTTCAGGAGTAGCGAAGTCCGAATAGAGAGAATGCTGAACGGGAGGAACTATTGTGGAACAAGAGAGAGACTTAATAATATCAATCACAAGTGGACATTGGCTGTCCCCTGATGCTAGTGACAGATAATAATAAAATCAATCATAAGTGGACATTGACTGTCCCCTGATGCTAGTGACATATAATAATAAAATCAATCATAAGTGGACATTGGCTGTCCCCTGATGCTAGTGACAGATAATAATAAAATCAATCATAAGTGGACATTGACTGTCCCCTGATGCTAGTGACAGATAATAATAAAATCAATCACAAGTGGACATTGACTGTCCCCTGATGCTAGTGACAGATAATAATAAAATCAATCACAAGTGGACATTGACTGTCCCCTGATGTTAGTGACAGATAATAATAAAATCAATCACAAGTGGACATTGACTGTCCCCTGATGTTAGTGACAGATAATAATAAAATCAATCACAAGTGGACATTGACTGTCCCCTGATGTTAGTGACAGATAATAATAAAATCAATCACAAGTGGACATTGACTGTCCCCTGATGTTAGTGACAGATAATAATAAAATCAATCATAAGTGGACATTGACTGTCCCCTGATGTTAGTGACAGATAATAATAAAATCAATCACAAGTGGACATTGACTGTCCCCTGATGTTAGTGACAGATAATAATAAAATCAATCACAAGTGGACATTGACTGTCCCCTGATGTTAGTGACAGATAATAATAAAATTAATCATAAGTGGACATTGACTGTCCCCTGATGCTAGTGACAGATAATAATAAGATCAATCACAAGTGGACATTGGCTGTCCCCTGATTTCAGTGACAGATAATAATAAAATTAATCATAAGTGGACATTGACTATCCCCTGATGCTAGTGACAGATAATAATAAAATCAATCACAAGTGGACATTGACTGTCCCCTGATTTCAGTGACAGATAATAATAAAATCAATCACAAGTGGACATTGACTGTCCCCTGATGCTAGTGACAGATAATAATAAAATCAATCACAAGTGGATATTGACTGTCCCCTGATGCTAGTGACAGATAATAATAAAATCAATCACAAGTGGACATTGACTGTCCCCTGATGCTAGTGACAGATAATAATAAAATCAATCACAAGTGGACATTGACTGTCCCCTGATGTTAGTGACAGATAATAATAAAATCAATCACAAGTGGACATTGACTGTCCCCTGATGCTAGTGACAGATAATAATAAAATCAATCACAAGTGGACATTGACTGTCCCCTGATGTTAGTGACAGATAATGATAAAATCAATCACAAGTGGATATTGACTGTCCCCTGATGCTAGTGACAGATAATAATAAAATCAATCACAAGTGGACATTGACTGTCCCCTGATGCTAGTGACAGATAATAATAAAATCAATCACAAGTGGACATTGACTGTCCCCTGATGCTAGTGACAGATAATAATAAGATCAATCACAAGTGGACATTGGCTGTCCCCTGATTTCAGTGACAGATAATAATAAAATCAATCACAAGTGGACATTGACTGTCCCCTGATTTCAGTGACAGATAATAATAAGATCAATCACAAGTGGACATTGACTGTCCCCTGATTTCAGTGACAGATAATAATAAAATCAATCACAAGTGGACATTGACTGTCCCCTGATGCTAGTGACAGATAATAATAAAATCAATCACAAGTGGACATTGACTGTCCCCTGATGTTAGTGACAGATAATGATAAAATCAATCACAAGTGGACATTGGCTGTCGCAGATATTAAAGACGTATAATAAGCGACTTGAGAAGTTCTCTCAATTAAAAAAAAAAACGGTCAAAATAACGCAATTAAGGAACAAAGAGTAAACAAAATACTTGATATAACTTATCTAAGAAAAGTAGTTTGATTTACTTAGAACTATCTTGTATTACTGCTGGTATTTGAATCAAAATGTGACAGTTACTGTTTCATGTAGTGTACCATGACCATGAGGATTTGCTTGCTTGCGTTCGCCCGATGACTAAAGTATTCTAGAGTATTCGTAGACTGTAGAATTCCTCTTCGTCATCCGCTTCGTCAGGACTTTAAGTGGACATGTCTGCGTTGTGTTATGGTTTGCTGTATAACTGTTACATTTGCGCCTTTAGGCACAACACATCCGACTTCAGCACGACATTTTTGAGTACCGGGTTGTCTTTCCTTATTCGATTCCTGCTCGCTTGGCCAGACTAGACAAGTTAGTCTGTTACTGGAGGCACCACGGAGAGGTGGAGCAGGGTCTGGATGGTTTTGGTTCACCGATCCTGGCGCAAGCCATCAGCTGTGGGTCGCTGACAACTTCCAGCTCTGATACTGGGAGACGCGTCTTCGCCTCCACCATGAGAACTAGAAGTAACTTCCAGCAATTAATGACACTCGAACAACAATGTTATTGCTTCTAGTGAATACTATCACTACAACAGATACTACTACTAATACTACTACCACTACTACTACTACTATTATTACTACTACTACTACTACTGCTACTACTACTATTACTACTACTACTACTACCACTACTATTACTACTACTACTACTACTGCTACTACTACTACTATTACTACTACCACTACTACTACTACTACTATTATTATTACTACTACTACTGCTACTATACTACTATTACTACTACTACTACTACTACCACTACTATTACTACTACTAACACTACAACTACTACTACTACTATTATTACTACTACTACTATTATTACTACTACTGCTACTACCACTACTATTACTACTACTAACACTACAACTACTACTACTACTATTATTACTACTACTACTATTATTACTACTACTGCTACTTCTACTACTATTACTACTACTACTACTACCACTACTATTACTACTACTAACACTACAACTACTACTACTACTATTATTACTACAACTACTACTACTACTACTATTACTACTACTACTACTACTGCTACTGCCGTTGCTGCTGCTGCTACTACTACTACGACTACCACTATTACTACTACTAATACTATTACTACTACTGTAACAACTACTACTACTATTACTACCGTTACTCCTTCAAGTATTACTGCTGCTAATGTTATTACCTCTACTACTATTATTACTGCTACTATTACACCTACCATTATTATTACTACTATTACTACTTTTACTATTATTATTACCATTGCTATTGTTACTATTGTTACTACTATTACTAATATTACTGCTATTTCTACTATTACTGCTATTGCTATTACTACTACACTAGAACCGCTACTTCTACAACTATTACTGTCAAAACTACTATTATAATCGTCACTACAATTTTTGAATGCTATAATACAATAATAAATGAGAGCTCATTTCCAATATTAGGAAGAAACAATCATAATTTTTTGTCATGTAATGAGAAGAGAACAGCTGGAATATATTGTAACAACTTGGAAAATTGAGGGACGAAGAGATAGAGGGAAGCAAAAAGAAAAGATACCAGACAGCTTAAGAGAATGGCTTGGCAGGAGGTCAACAACAGAAATGATAAATAACTGTCGAGATTGAAAGTTGTGGAGAGACATGATTACCTACGCCAGTAGGCCCGATACTTAATGATGATATAATACAATTAAAACGAATAAGATGCAGCAATAACAATAAGTAAAGATCACACAAAGACTCTTACTTGATCTGGCTGAGAATTCTACGAGAATTTAATGGACAAGACAATCAGGCTGTCACGAGACATCTTACAGAACTGAAGTTTACGACGCGCAAATATGGGAGACAAATCAAAACGCTGGCGTTGACATTTTTATAATCTCAACCATAAAGGAAGATAATTATTGCTGGGTTTGACTAATCGAAACAACAAAAGGAAGTAAATTGTCGACAAATCCTCTTCAAGACGTAGTTAGAAAAGAGAAACAAGATGAAGTCCATAATTTTTTTTCTTTTCGTTTGCTAACTTTTTACCTCTGACGAAGTCCCTAGAGACTAGGAACTGAATTTTGCGTGTTAATCCATTTTTCCCTTGCAGCCGTGTGCACAGGTGTCCCTCACCGCACAGGCAAATAACTCCGACGTCGGATAACTTATATTTTTTCCGTCGATGAGTAATTGACGTTTCAAGCCGGGCCTTGCTGCTGAGATAGGGGTGGTTGCCGCAGAGAGATATTATAAATAAAAATCCCAACCGGTGCAACAGGGATTTGAACTCGCAACCTCTCTGTCTCGAGGCCGGTGTCTTGCCTCGAGACCAACCAGTACCCCTAAGGCTATAGATAACGTGCCAAAAAACAATGCATATTGGGAGAGAAGCATCAATAATGTAGAGTGAAGTGGAGGAGGTAATTACACACGGCGAAATAGGCATAGCTCCAAGTCCAGAAATTATAAGCCTTTTCGAGAAGCACGGGTTCGTTTCTGCTACGGACTGTTTATTATTGTTTGTTTCTTTTATGTTGTTGGGTATTTGTGGATTTTTGTGTGACTTGTAATGTTTTTATTTTCTGAATGGTCTCAAAATTGAATTTCTTTACCAGGACGCGTTAAATGGTAAAACATTTATTTCTGATGTCTTGAATTGTACCCACAAAGTTAAATTTCTACTTTTACTGGCCTTCGCTGTATTGCTAGCCAAGAATGCTTTTCTATTAAAATCGCGTTGTTTTTTGCAGACAGCTTATTATCATTTCTCGCTTCTTTTACTTCATTTTACTCATGTTTTTCCTTACTGCTCTCTCTCTCTCTCGCTCTCTCTCTCTCTCTCTCTCTCTCTCTCTGTTATTATAGGTAATCAAAATATGAATGGGAAGAAGAATGGTAAGATGAAGAACAATTTGTGAATAAATATGACATTAGATGTAGTTTTTGTGAGGTGACGGTAGAACCGAGGTGACGGTAGAACCGAGGTGACGGTAGAACCGAGGTGACGATAGAACCGAGTTGGCGGTAGAACCGAGGTGACGATAGAACCGAGTTGAAGGTAGAACCGAGGTGACGGTAGAACCGACGATAGAACCGAGTTGAAGATAGAACAGAGTTGAAGGTAGAACCGATGTGAAGGTAGAACCGAGGTGAAGGTAGAACCGAGTTGAAGGTAGAACCGAGGTGGAGGTAGAACCAAGTTGAAGGTAGAACCGAGGTGACGATAGAACCGAGGTGACGATAGAACCGAGGTGACGATAGAACCGAGTTGGCGGTAGAACCGAGTTGGCGATAGAACCGATGTGACGATAGAACCGAGGTGAAGGTAGAACCGAGGTGACGATAGAACCGAGGTGACGATAGAACCGAGTTGGCGGTAGAACCGAGTTGGCGATAGAACCGATGTGACGATAGAACCGAGGTGAAGGTAGAACCGAGGTGACGATAGAACCGAGGTGACGATAGAACCGAGGTGAAGGTAGAACCGAGGTGACGATAGAACCGAGGTGACGATAGAACCGACTTGGCGGTAGAATCGAGGTGAAGGTAGAACCGAGGTGACGATAGAACCGATGTGACGATAGAACCGAGGTGAAGGTAGAACCGAGGTGACGATAGAACCGAGGTGACGATAGAACCGACTTGGCGGTAGAATCGAGGTGAAGGTAAAACCGAGGCGAAGGTAGAACCGAGGTGAAAGTAGAACCGAGGTGACGATAGAACCGAGTTGGCGATAGAACCGAGATGAAGGTAGAATCGAGGTGAAGGTAGAACCGAGGTGAAGGTAGAACCGAAGTGACGATAGAACCGAGTTGGCGGTAGAACCGAGGTGAAGGTAGAATCGAGGTGAAGGTAGAAGGTAGAATCGAGTTGGCGATAGAACCGAGGTGAAGATAGAACCGAGGTGAAGGTAGAACCGAGGTGAAGGTAGAACCGAGGTGACGATAGAACCGAGGTGAAGGTAGAACCGAGTTGAAGGTAGAACCGAGGTGAAGGTAGAACCGAGTTGGCGGTAGAACCGAGGTGACGGTAGAACCGTGTGGGAGTTTATCACCAAAGACACTTTCATTTTGCCTCACACTTAACAGGCTACATACCTACCTATAAACCTACCTGCCTAGCAACCTATCTACCTAACTACCTTCCTGCCTACCTACCTACGCCCCCCCCCCCTCCTCCCGTAATAATCATTATATAAATGTTGCCTTGAAAAGTTCTATTCATTTTTTGTTCTATAAGATCCTAAACAAGGCTGGTGAAAGTCGACCTCCAATCGGTGTTTGGAAACAACCCACTTCTATCAAACTATTGACACTCATTGTACCTAACATTCCTCACTTAGTTATTGGATGGTATCCAGCGGTCTAGTCATTCTCACACGTCAGTCTTGTCATATCTACATTCTGTGTGCACCACCTGGTACACTTTGTGCAAGATAATTATTCAAATGTTTGTTGTTGCAGTTTCTGACATTATGTTATAAATTGACATGTTTATTGTAAGACAGAACTTTGTGGTCTAGAGAAAGGACTGGCTCGACGAGAGAAGAATATCACAACATATCAACAGACATCATGAATATTCTAATTGCAGCGTTTGCTTTGTTCCTGATGGCAAGTATATCCTTGTTATGTATTTGTGATTGTTTATTTTTCCTCTTTCCCACTTCGATTCTGTCCCTGATATTAAATGATGCCAGGTTGATATATGTAGTACCTTGATGATTTCTTGTGACAAATATACAATTAATGATTGTTGATAATTATTTCAACGGTGAAAAGTTTATATTTAATTTTGATAATGATTTTATCTTAAATTGAAATCTTATTTGTGGATAGTTAATACCTGTTATTTAAGAATTAGTTTATTTATCGCTATTTGATATGTCTTGCTTGTTATTGCAATGACTAGAAACGTACTGATGATACAGCATTGATAACAAGGAGATAAGCACAAAAATCAAATATGCAAACTATGAAATACCTGCCTGATTGTCTATCTATCTTTTACTCAGACTCTACGTAAATCCTGGCCACCGTCTTTTTCCGCCTTATTTTAGATTAGATTGTTTGTGCTTTATGGCTTGGATTTATGTGTTTAATTTATTTAGTCTGTTTATTATAGATGATGAAGGTTTCTGCCGAAACGTTGTAGTTTGTCTTGTCTTTCTACTAGTTTTTGCTGCTCCATGCGATTTTATATTTATTTTATATATTCAAAGCAATGATGAGAAAAGATTCAGAAAATCATTGAAGAGGTGGTGAGATGAATGAGAGTGAAGTACTTCGTGTAGACAACAAGAAAACAGAAGTGGTTGCCGCCTCAAAGAAAAGGAATCTACCAAAATACAAGATCAAAGTGAATGAAATTAACACAGATCATTCACTTTCAATACAATTAATAACAACTTCAGATAATAGCAATACAATTACTTAATGACAACCTCAGAGAAAAGCAATACCACTTCTTAATAACAACTTCAGATAATGAACACAACTTTGTAATAAAATACCGAATGGCTAAGGAAAAAGTTGTATTCAACAAAATAGAAAGCGTTCTCTGCAATAAATCTCTCCCAGAAGAAATAAGGAAAAATGTTGTCGATGTCACTTGTTCTCTTTTACCTCTCACATTGTTTTGCTCTTTATTATGTTTTCCATGTTAATCGTGTTCAGTCGCAACTTAACGCTCTTTAGTCGTTACAGCGGCAAGAACTCCTGGTTCAATGAGTTCGTGAAGGGAGATAACTGCTTAAATGAGTACTCATCCACTCGCCTCCAAATGATATATAGGGTATATACGTCACTGCCCTATGACAATAAAACATATCAAAGGGCTTCCTTTATCTTACCATTAATCCACCACCCATTTAAAATGTAAAAAAAAAAAAAACATTCAGTTTGTTGTTTTGTTGTTAACTCAGCTTCACTTAACTTGACTCGAAGTACAACTTGCATGTTTTAACTTTGTTATTTTGTTGTTAACTCAGCTTCACTTAACTTGACTCGAAGTACAACTTGCATATTTTAACTTTGTTGTTTTGTGATGCAAAATGTACAACAGAAATAAACAAAAGAATAGGACTGGCAAAAAGTAATTTTAAATTCATGAAGAATATACTAACATCAAAACAAATAACACCAGGGCTAAAACTAAGAATAGTAAAATGTTACATCTTCTCGATATTCCTATATGGTGCAGAAACATAGACATTAGACAAGAAAACAGAACAGAGAATTAAAGCCTTTGAAATGTGGATATATAGAAGAATAGGTAGAATTGGATGGAAGGAAAAGAAAACAAACGATGAAGTCTTAAAACAACTAAAAATGAAATGAGAACTACTAAGCACAATTCAAACAAGACAAATGTGATTTTTGGGCCATGTTAAAAGACACAACAGCCTACTAAAAGTAATCCTGGAGGGGAAAATACAAGGTAAAAGAGACAGAGGCAGACCAAGACTAACATGGATGAGTAACATCAAAAGATGGACAAATCAGCCTATGACAACCTGCACCATCAAAGCAAGAGACAGAGCAGAATGGCGCTCCATGGTAGCCAACCTTCGTTGCGGAGCTGGCACTCAATGATGATGATGATGAGTTTTGTCCATTGTATATACAACTTGAAAAAAAAAATATGCTCGTGATAGACATAGATGACAAAACTCTTAGTGGCCCAACGGATGTACATAGACAGATTGAAATGTTGTAAGCTCGGAGGCAGTTGTTGGAACCTCCTAGGACGCATAAGCTGACACATCTGCTGAACTTGTATGCCCGGACATGCTGGTAGTGTAAGGGTAAATGAAAGATCATACAGACTTGCTGACATAGTTGTTGGGGACAATCGATGAGCGATGGACCGGGTTGACATTCTAAATGCTCTCAAGGAGGAAGGACGACGAAGTGTTTCAAGCAATCAATGTTAATCTACAAACTTGAATATCATCATTAAGTGCCATGCCTGCTGGCGTAGGTGATCATGTCTCTCCACAACTTTCGATCTCGACAGTTATTTAGCATTTCTGTTGTTGACTTTCTGTCAGCCATTCTTTTAAGCTGTCTGGTATCTTTTCTCTTTGCTTCCCTCTATCTCTTCGTCCCTTAATTTTCCCAGTTGTTACAATATATTCCAGCTGTTCCCTTCTCAATGCGTGGCCAAAAAAATGAAGATTATTTCTTCCTAATATTGGAAATTAGCTCTCTTTTTGATTTGGCCTCTTTCATAACGTTTTCATTACTCTTCTTAGCTGTCCATGGTATTCTCAACATTCTTTTGTAAAACCACATTTCTATAGCCTCCAGTGATTTTCTTGCCTGTTGTCCTATTGTCCATGATTCACATCCATATGCTGTGGATGACCTAGACTCACGTGCCCTTACTCAGTCGCACGGATATATATAACCAACATAGAACTGGAGTCGTCAGTTGCTGGATACTTCGAGACCTGCTGAGGAGGGATCTGAGCACCTATCGGAGTGCAATGATGATGACCCGCTAATAACTCAATAACTCATATCCATATATTGAGACTGGCACTGCATACAATTTAAGAACTCTTTTTTGTGGCGACCCACGATTATACAAAGAGTTGTGACAGTGGTTTACTGTTCGACCTTGTGTATACTTTAAGAACATCAAATCAAAATTGATGATGACCTACAAAAGCGCTATATGGCGCTTGTGGTGATAAATCAACACAAAAGTGGAGTTGTTAGTATCTACACGTTGAGGGATATACTGAGGAATGAATCCAAGTACTTGCCATATGGTTGTTAACATGCAATCAGGATAGTCTGTCCACTAAATAAAAAACCACCATATACCTCATACATTTAACTTTGAAACAAACTACGGCTATAATTCATAATGAATTCATGTGTCTTATACAACAGTTACATAATATGTACGAAGGTAAAGTACCACTATATCGGTGTCTGTGTTCTTATAGCACATAGTCAAGTGTATGTATTGATTAATTTATGTTATTTGGGTTATTTGGACCGATCCATTAACTGCAGCATGAGCATCTTGTTTGATGTCTCGTGTGTTGTTTGATGTCTCGTGTCTTGTTTGATGTCTCTTGTCTTGTTTGATGCCTTGTGTCTTGTTTGATGTCTCGTGTGTTGTTTCATGTCTGGTGTATTGTTTGATGTCTGGTGCGTTGTCTGATGTCTTGTTTGATGTCTCGTGTGTTGTTTCATGTCTGGTGTGTTGTTTGATATCTGGTGTGTTGTCTGAAGTCTCGTATGTTGTTTGATGTCTGGTGTGTTGATTGATGTCTCGTGTGTTGTTTGATGTCTCGTGTGCTGTTTGATGTCAGGTGTATTGTTTGATGTCTCTTGTGTTGTTTGATGTCTGGTGTGTTGTTTGATGTCTCGTGTGTTGTTTGATGTCTGGTGTGTTGTTTGATGTCTGGTGTGTTGTTTGATGTCTCGTATGTTGTTTGATGTCTCATGTGCTGTTTGATTTCTTGTGAGTTGTTTGATGTCTTGTGTGTTTTCTGATGTCTTGTGTCTTGTTTGATGTCTCGTGTGTTGTTTGATGTCTGGTGTGTTGTTTGATGTCTCGTGTGTTGTTTGATGTCTCGTGTGATTTTTGATGTCTGGTGTGTTGTTTGATGTCTCGTGTGTTGTTTGATGTCTCGTATGTTGTTTGATGTCTCATGTGCTGTTTGATGTCTTGTGTGTTGTTTGATGTCTGGTGTGTTGTTTGATGTATCGTGTGTTGTTTGATATCTCGTGTGTTGTTTGATGTCTCGTGTGTTGTTTGATGTCTCGTTTGTTGTTTGATGTCTCGTGTGTTGTTTGATGTCTGGTGTGTTATTTGATGTTTTGTGTGTTGTTTGATGTCTCGTATGGTGTTTGATGTATGGTGTGTTGTTTGATGTCTCGTGTGTTGTTTGATGTCTGGTATGTTGTATGATGTTTCGTTGGTGTTTGATGTCTCCTGAGTTGTTTGATGTCTTGTTTGTTGTTTAATGTCTCCTGAGTTGTTTGATGTCTCCTGAGTTGTTTGATGTCTCCTGAGTTGTTTGATGTCTCGTTTTTTTATGTCTCCTGAGTTGTTTAATGTCTCCTGAGTTGTTTGATGTCTCGTTTGTTGTTTGATGCCTCCTGAGTTGTTTGATGTCTCGTTTGTTGTTTGATGTCTCCTGAATTGTTTGATGTCTCATGTGTTGTTTGATGTCCCCTGAGTTGTTTGATGTCTCGTTTGTTGTTTGATGTCTCCTGAATTGTTTGATGTCTCATGTGTTGTTTGATGTCCCCTGAGTTGTTTGATGTCTCGTTTGTTGTATGATGTCTCCTGAGTTGTTTGATGTATGCAAATACTGACCTCGTTATGAAATACTCATCCATCACTACCAGCCGTCACATACCAATTCCAAGTCAGTACGGTCCTTGATGGAATCCGTTGATGACACGCTAACAGACATGCTAGAATCCCCGATGGATAGGCAGGTATTTGTGTCCTTACATTATAACATAATTGTCGTTTTCGGTTATATTTATGTCCATACAGGATATTATCGCCTGGCTCTCTCGTTCTTCTTTGTTTTGTCTTTCTTCACTTCCTCTTTTACCCGTTCTAGTGACGAGGGAGATACAAAGTTCTGGATCTCGCCTTTTTTGTGTCTTAGTAAGTAAGGTCCCGTCATGGCAAGTGGTGTATAGTGAATATGGTGTTAGTGACCCGTCACGTCACGTGGCGTATAGGGAATATGGTGTTAGTGACCCGTCACGTCACGTGGCGTATAGGGAATATGGTGTTAGTGACCCGTCACGCCACGTGGCGTATAGGGAATATGGTGTTAGTGACCCGTCACGTCACGTGGCGTATAGGGAATATGGTGTTAGTGACCCGTCACGCCACGTGGCGTATAGGGAATATGGTGTTAGTGACCCGTCACGCCACATGGCGTATAGGGAATATGGTGATAGTGACCCGTCACGCCACGTGGCGTATAGGGAATATGGTGTTAGTGACCATCATTTGATACACCTTTAGCACGTGATTTTTGGGGTAATCTGGTCGGTATTACGCCCGTGCCGCTTTACTTTACCAGAACCCGGAAGCCGTCGATCAGGATCGAACCCAACCTCTTGTCATTTGTAGTCCAGTTCACTAACCACGGACCTGTCACGGCTGCCTTTTTTGGGTGGCTTAATTCATTGTCTATTCATGTTGTTGTGGAGCTTCTTTATGTTGTCTGCCCATCTTACTGTGGGTCTGCCCATCTTACTGTGGGTCTGCCCATCTTACTGTGGGTCTGCCCAGCTTACTGTGGGTCTGCCCATCTTACTGTGGGTCTGCCCATCTTACTGTGGGTCTGCCCATCTTACTGTGGGTCTGCCTATTCCCATCTCCACTTTTAATATATGCTTTATGTGGTAAGGAACCACACGATTTTATTACTAGACGGACAAAGCAGTTTATTTGTTGTTTTGTGTATATAGTTTAGGATTGGCTCAACGCTTTCGCTTTCTAGTATAATATCATTTCTAAATCAAATCTCATCATATCCTATTTTGATTCTCGTGATCCAGTTATGGTTTATGGTTATGGAAGGCACCGGTATCACTGCAAACAAATTAAAATCCATAATTGCTCAACCGTCAGTGCCGGTGGAATCATCCGAGTTACTATCTCATCTCCAAAACAAAGAATGGTAGCTGTAGTCTCCATCATAGCAGTCTCAGCAACACGCGTGATCCAGTTAACGTGCCTACACTCTCACACTTCCACCATTTGGTTATTTGGTTATGGAAGGCCCCGGTATCACTGCAAACGAATTAAAATCCATAATTGCTCAACCGCCCGTGCCAGTGGAATCATCCGAATCACTAACTCATCTCCCAAACAAAGAAAGGCAGCTGTAGTCCCCATCATAGCAGTCTCAGCACACGCCAAAAGACATAAGGCGAAACCGCACAGAAAGTTAACACAGCCAACTGTTCCCTGTCATACGATATCAGCATTCATCGCAAGCAATTGAAATATCGGAACTTGATCAAAACGGATGAAACACACAGCTCACGGTATGCACGGAGCACTTAACTCACACCATATTGTCACGCATCGATCTATCTTTATCTTTGCCAGTTTTCTTTCCTAAACAGAGAAAGCAAGAAAGATCACACTTCAATCAGCATCACTTTAATTCAACGCAGCATGTCTAGTTCTTTATTTTTCATTTTGAAATTTTCCCCTTTTTTATTCAAAGTTAAATATATAAAGTTACAATACATTTAAAATATTTAAAGTTTAAATATATAGTAAAATATAAAGTTGTAATATATAGTAAAATATAAAGTTGTAATATATAAAGTTAATATATTCCAATTTACAATATATAGATGTACAATATATAAAAGTTACAACATATAAAGTTACAATATTTCAATTTACAATATATAAATTTACAATATATCAAGTTACATAAAGAGACTTGGCAAGCAAAACATTAAACAAGCTCCGCCAGCCTCAACCGAAACAACACGTCTTCCATGAAAACACGAGAAAGTAAAACCATCACCATCTAAAATATAAAGACCTGAGGACTGAAAGGGAAACCCCAAAAACACCTTACTAGCGTGACGTTTTCAGTTGTAGGAGCAATAAACGTTTGACATCGTTCAACCAATAAGCGCACTTGGTCATAATGCTGAAAACCGCATGCTAGTTTGGGATTTACCAGGGTTTCCCCTTAGGCTCTCCGATCTTCTCTATAGTTGGTCGGGGTTTGTCTCTGTACATACTCTCTAAACAGTGACGTCACGGTTGGTTAAAAACAAATTAAATTAAAGAGCCTCACAAATTTATTTGTAAATCAACGAAGAAATAAATAAAAGTTAAAGCAACGAGAAAATCTGGGAGGTGGGATCTAGAAACAGATTAGAGGGACGGGAAAATCTGGGAGGTGGGATCTAGAAACAGATTAGAGGGACGGGAAAATCTGGTAGGTGGGATCTAGAAACAGATTAGAGGGACGGGAAAATCTGGGAGGTGGGATCTAGAAACAGATTAGAGGGACGGAAAAATCTGGGAGGTGGGATCTAGAAACAGATTAGAGAGACGGGAAAATTTGTGAGGTGGGATCTAGAAACAAATTAGAGGGACGGGAAAATTTGGGAGGTGGGATCTACAAACAAATTAGAGGGACGGGAAAATTTGGGAGGTGGGATCTAGAAACAAATTAGAGGGACGGGAAAATTTGGGAGGTGGGATCTAGAAACAGATTAGAGGGACGGGAAAATCTGGGAGGAGGGATCTAGAAACAGATTAGAGGGACGGGAAAATCTGGGAGGAGGGATCTAGAAACAGATTAGTGGGACGAGAAAATCTTGGAGGTGGGATCTAGAAACACATTAGAGGGACGGGAAAATCTGGGAGGTGGGATCTAGAAACAAATTAGAGGGACGGGAAAATTTGGGAGGTGGGATCTAGAAACAAATTAGAGGGACGGGAAAATTTGGGAGGTGGGATCTAGAAACAGATTAGAGGGACGGGAAAATCTGGGAGGAGGGATCTAGAAACAGATTAGAGGGACGGGAAAATCTGGGAGGAGGGATCTAGAAACAGATTAGTGGGACGAGAAAATCTTGGAGGTGGGATCTAGAAACAAATTAGAATTAAAGAAATAGAGCGAGAAGCTAAGGTCAACAGAGCATATAGAAGTTATGAAAAATGTTATTGATGACCTGTGCTCCGGGAGAGCCTTCATTTTGATGACGATGACACCATGTCGTGTAATTTGTTTTGCTCTATCATTTACTACATGATATATCTTTCATGAAACATAAGGTTTTGTAATATTCATATTGTCATATTTTGACAGTACATGAGTAATCAAGATAGGTTATCTCTGTATATTTAATTAGGTTGGTATTTGCTCACCGGATTGCTGAATACAATGTTTTGTTCATGAATAATAATACAGAATATATCATATGTGAATAGAGTTGGGATTTGTATTGATGATTTCTCTCTGCGGCAACCACCCCTGGTCTCAGCAGCGAGACCAGGCTTGAATCATCAGTTACTCATCGACGGAATAAACATGAGTACTTCCGAAGTCGGAGTTATCTGCCTGTGCGGCGAAGGACCTCTGTGCACACGGCTGCCATTGAAAAATGGATTAACACGCAAAATTCAGTTCCTAGTCTCTAGGGACTTCGTCAGAGATGAAAGCTGGCGAACGCAACAACAACAACAACAGCAACAACAACAACAATATATGAATAGTACACACAGGAACACATATGCGCACATACATATTATTCTTTTCTTTTTTTTTTATCTCGGAGAGAAATGGAGTCATGTGCTTTATAGAAAGCTGGGAACAATACATAATGCTCTGTTGTGCTGCGTAATGTACATCATCATCATCAGGTCGCATGTCCTCTACAGAACGTTGCATTCACCACAATCCGTCTGAAATAGCCTCTGTCTCTCGCCAGATCTACAACTTCTGTTGTCATGTTCAAGGTCTCCTTGATGTCTTGAAACCACCTTCTTCTTGGTCTGCCCCTGATGCGTCGCCAAAGAACCACGCCTTTGATTACTGTAATAACCATTTTTTTAAGAAAGAGAAAAAGTGTTATGGTAACAGCTTGACGTAGGTGAGAACCAAATCAAAAGTCAAACGACGTTTCGGCCAAGTAGGTCTTCTTTGCTTGGATCCCTCAGTGAGATGAGATATTAATTCGGATGATTCCACTGGCACAGCGGTTGAGCAATTATGAATTTTAATTCGTTTGCAGTGATAACGGGGCCTTCGACTAATTATAACTAACTACAACTAGCACATGAAACAAATTGAGGAAGCTAACTGAGAGTATTACACAACCGGCCTTTTTTTGGAATCCCCATGGTAAAAGACAAAGAGGTAGACCAATATATTCTTGGAGAAAACAGATGGAAGCAGAGATGAAGATGATGGGGAAGACATGGAATGATCTTAAAAGATTGGCAAGAAACAGAACGGCTTGGAAAGTGTTTGTTGAAGACCTTTGCTCCACAGGGAGTTGAAAGGTAAAAAAGAAGAAGGAAGAAAAAAATTCTAAGAAGTGAGATCTTTCGTGAGAATGGTGGATCCAAAAGATCACTTCCGCTACTCAGAAGTTAAACTAAGCAACATCTTTAAAAAAAAAAAAAAGTAAAGTACCCCCGTCACGCCAAGTGGCGTATAGGGAATATGGTGTTAGTGACCATACATTTTACAGACCTTCAGCACATGATTTTTGGGGTAATGTGGTCGGTATTACGCCTGTACCGCTTTACTTTCCCATTTACAAATCCGGTACCCATTTCAAGGCCGGGTGAACCCGGAAACCATGTAAAAGAGTGGATAATCTATGATTATATTGCAACTAGCATTTAAAATAGTGGATCTATCTATCTATCTATCTATCTATCTATCTATCTATCTATCTATCTATCTATCTATCTATCTATCTATCTATCTATCTATCTATCTATCTATCTATCTATCTATCTATCTATCTATCTATCTATCTATCTATCTACCTATCTATCTATCTATCTATCTAGCTAGTTACCTACTTACCTACCTACCTACCTACCTGTCTGTCTGTCTATCTGGACAGCTCAAAAACCACGGAGAACATTCTCGAAAAGGCCAACACAAAAAAGGAACTCTAATTTTAAAAAATAACAACGAAACAATCAACATTTTTCAGGCACATCACGAGAAAAGGAAAGTTGGAATACTTGGTTACAACTGGCAAAATACAGGGAAAGAGAGATCGGTGATGACAATGAGAGAAGATACTGGATAACTTGGTGTCATGGCATGGAAAACAGTCAACAACAGAATTGATACGATGCACTGTAGATAGAAGATTGTGGAGGGACATGATCACCTTCATCAACCGGTATGGCACATCATGATTATCTGTCTGTCTGTATGCTTGTCTGTCTGTCTGTCTGCTTGCCTGTCTGTCTGTCTGTCTGTCTGCTTGTCTGTCTGTCTGTCTGTCTGCTGCCTGTCTGTCTGTCTGTCTGCTTGCCTGTCTGTCTGTCTGCTTGCCTGTCTGTCTGTCTGTCTATCTATCGTAGTGTTGTCTCAATGGGCCCATCAAGGTCAGCACCTTGTCGTGTGGATAGGACTTAACAGTCACCAGGGACTGAAAACCAAGACTGGCCAGGCCTTACTACACCCGAGCAAGACCACAGTCTGCTCTAGCAAATGCAAGTACTGAACACGGAGACAACCAGCCAGAAGGGGCACTACGTCAATCAGGATTCCACGTACTCATATCAATGCGAAGCTTGTCTATAAATGCGAATCGATATGCCACTCGTCCAGTGATGGTAAGGGTGGATGGATAATCTGTGACTATGCTGTCGCTCCTGTTGTGCCAATGCTTGATAGCACACATCACCATGACACGACATGCTTCCCGTCAACAAAGCAACTAATTGAGTGTGCATCAAGAACTGTAACAATCATCAGACTTAAAAATGAAAAGAGTTTAGCAAAGTCAACATTCATTAATCTTTCCCTTTTCTCGAACACTCACAAACACTCACAAACACTCATAACAACCTCCCCACTCCCTCAGACTTTGAACTGAATTAACAAGTTTATGTTCGTCCTTCACCCACAGTCCATTATAGAGCACGCCCCCAAGGACATTCGCTCCATTTTATATCTCACTGAGATCATTGGGATCGTCGTGAAGGCTTTGACGGTATTATTAACTCTCTTCAGTGCTTTCTCTTGTTTTTATGTCACATGTGTTTGATGTTTCGTGTGTTGTTTGATGTCTCGTGTGTTGTTTGATGTTTTGTGGGTTGTTTGATGTATGCAAATACTGACCTCGTTATGAAATACTCATCCATCACTACCAGCCGTCACATACCAATTCCAAGTCAGTACGGTCCTTGATGGAATCCGTTGATGACACGCTAACAGACATGCTAGAATCCCCGATGGATAGGCAGGTATTTGTGTCCTTACATTATAACATAATTGTCGTTTTCGGTTATATTTATGTCCATACAGGATATTATCGCCTGGCTCTCTCGTTCTTCTTTGTTTTGTCTTTCTTCACTTCCTCTTTTACCCGTTCTAGTGACGAGGGAGATACAAAGTTCTGGATTTCGCCTTTTTTGTGTCTCAGTAAGTAAAGTCCCGTCATGGCAAGTGGTGTATAGGGAATATGGTGTTAGTGACCCGTCACGCCACGTGGCGTATAGGGAATATGGTGATAGTGACCCGTCACGCCACGTGGCGTAATGGGGAATATGGTGATAGTGACCCGTCACGCCACGTGGCGTATAGGGAATATGGTGATAGTGACCCGTCACGCCACGTGGCGTATAGGGAATATGGTGATAGTGACCCGTCACGCCACGTGGCGTATAGGGAATATGGTGATAGTGGCCCGTCACGCCACGTGGCGTATAGGGAATATGGTGATAGTGACCCGTCACGCCACGTGGCGTATAGGGAATATGGTGTTAGTGACCCGTCACGCCACGTGGCGTATAGGGAATATGGTGTTAGTGACCCGTCACGCCACGTGGCGTATAGGGAATATGGTGATAGTGACCTGTCACGCCACGTGGCGTAAAGGGAATATGCTACAACAGCTACAATGTCAAATGGATGCAAGACGAACCATGGATATTATAATCTTGATGAGAGACCTAAATGCTAAAGTAGGATCAGACAACAGAGGCTTCGAAGAGATTATGAGAAAACATGGACTTTGAGATATAAACGAGAATGGAGAGATATTTGTGAATTTCTGTGCCCTTAATCAAGTGAGCCTAGGAGTAACAATATTCCAACATAAAAGAATACACAAAGCTACATGGGTGTCACCAGATCATAGAACGGAAAATCAAATTGATCACATATGTATTAATAATAAGTTTAAGTCATCCTTACAGGATGTAAAAGTATATAGAGGGGCAGATGTAGCTTCAGATCATCATCTTCTGATAGCCAAACATAAAATTAAACTAAAAAGGTACACTGCAACGAATAAGGATAGAAAGTATTTCAATGTAGGGTTTCTTAAAGAACAAGGAATTAAAGATAAATTCGCAGTCATAATATCAAACAAATACCAAGTCCTCCAACAACTAGAAGATACAATAAATATAGAAGATCATTGGAAACAGGTAAAAGATATATGGAAAGAGACATGCGAAGAAACACTGGGGAAAAGAGAACGCCAGAATAAGGCATGGATGACAGCAGAGACCCTGAATAAAATTAAAGTAAGAAAGAACAAGAACGCAGACATAAATAAAAGCAAAAAAAGAAGTAATAAAGCCAAGACACAGGAAGCTTACACAGAGGTGAACAAAGAAGTGAGAAGATGCATTAAAAGGGATAAGATGAAATATATAAATGAACTAGCTAAAGAGGCAGAAAAAGCAGCAAATAAAGGGAATATGAAAGAACTGTACAACAGCACAAAGAAATTAGGTGCAAAATACAAACAGATCAATGCCTTTAATAAAGATAACAAAGGAAATCTGCTTAGTAATATAAGGGAACAAATGGAGAGATGGAAAGAGTATTTTGAAGAACTTTTGAATAGACCCGGCTCAAATAATCCTCCAGATGTACTACCAGCAGAAGAAGAGTTACATGTTAACTGTGGAAAACCAAGCAAAGAAGAAATAATGAAAGCCATCAAACTACTAAAAAATGGTAAAGCCACAGAACCAGATGAAATTCCTTCGGAAGCCATCAAAGCAGATATTAACACCTCTACCAAGATGTTACATAAACTATTAGATGCAATTTGGGCGAGGGAAGAAATACCTAAAGACTGGAAAGAATGTTATATAATCAAACTACCAAAGGAAGGAAGTTAACAGGAGTGCACAAATTATAGGGGAATTATGCTACTATCAGTGCCAGGAAAAATATTAAGCAGAATCACTCTGGAGAGACTAAAAGAGGCCATAGAGAAACATTTGAGAGATGAACAAGCAGGTTTTAGGAAGAGCAGATCATGTGCTGATCAAAAAACCACTCTACGTATAATAGTTGAACAAAGTTTAAAATTAAAATCCCACTTTATATTGGATTCATAGATTACGAAAAGGCATTTGATAGTTTAGACAGGAGAATGCTTTGGAAGTTGCTGAGTCATTACGGAATCCCCATAAAGTTTATTAACCTGATAAAAACAATGTATGAAGGAACGTAATGAAGTGTGGTGCATGAAGGACAGCTTACAGAAGCATTTGAAATAAGAACAGGAGTAAGGCAGAAATGCCTTCTGTCTCCATTTCTCTTTTTACTGGCTATAGATTGGATTATGAAAATAACTCAAAACAACAGAAATGGGATCCAGTGGTCACTGACCAAACAACTTGATGATTTAGATTTTGCTGATGACATAGCTCACCTATAACACAGCCATCAACAGATGCAGGATAAAATGAACATACTTGATGAGAGATCACAACAACTAGGACTGAAGATAACTAAAGATAAGACCAACATTATGAGAATTAATGCAACTGGCAATAACCAAATAAAATTAGGAGAAATACCTCTACAAGACGTACAATCATACATATATCTGGGCAGTAATATAGAAAAATAGGGAGGAACAGAAAATTATACCAAAATAAGGATATCAAAAGTAAGAGGAGCTTTCGTTGCACTGGGAAACATATGGAAATCCAAAGAAATTAGGTTAAATACAAAAATAAAAATGTTCAACTCAAATGTTAAGTCGGTCCTATTATATGGCTGTGAAACATGGAGAACAACAAAATTGACAATCACGAAGATACAGACTTTCATTAATGGATGCTTACGCAGAATAAAAGGATGGAAATAGCAGGACAAAATCACTAACATAGAAATTATGGAAATGTACCAGTCAAATACCAGTGGATAAAGCGATACAGCGAAGACGATGGCGATGGATAGGACACACACTGCGGAAGCCAACTGAGAGTATTACACAACAGGCCCTTTTTTTGGAATCCCAGGGGAAAAGACAAAGTGGAAGACCAAAGAATTCTTGGAGAAGACAGATAGAAGCAGAGATGGAGATGATGGGGAAGACATGGAACGATCTTAAAAGAATGGCAAAAAACAGAACGACTTGGAAAGTGTTTGTTGAAGACCTATGCTCCACAGGGAGCTAAAAAGATATAAGAGTGCTTTCTCTTCCTCTTCTGATGTTTGTAATTGTCAGTCATCAACCCGCACACACATATCGATCATCAGCACTTTCAAAATGACCTCACAAATCGTTCACATCCTTACACGTCAGCAATCTCCCTCACATAACAGTTATCTCCCGCACCCGTCAGCCATCTCCCTCACATAACAGTTATCTCCCGCACCCGTCAGCCATCTACCTCACATGTTAGCCATCTCCTTCATACGTCAGCCATTTCTCTCACACGTCAACCATCTCCCTCGCATATCAGCCATCTCCCTCACACGCCATTCATCTCCCTCAATAATCATCTTTCCCACATATTCACTCACACATCTCTATTTTGTTCATACCCGCTCTCTAACAAATTCAAAACTACCCTCACTAATTCATCTGATTCCAACGTATAAGGGTTCTTTAACGTGGGCAGAGTGCACACACAATCTCCTGTTGTCTCCAATTATCCGAGTGAATTAAACATTCAACTCTTACTGCCCTGAGAACGGGGTTGGATGAAGCCTCGAAAAAATATCACAGATTTGAACAGAAAAACTCGCACATCCAACGTATGGATTCAAACCTTCTTGCCCAGTCTAAGACGTCCTACCTCTGGACCACCGTACACCACTGACCTTCTTTCCACGCGATTACTTCGGTTGATATCGGTTGCAATGTCAATGTTCTATAACAGAGTGTACTTCCTCTACGCTAGCTCGACTGTTGGTTATCGCCCTTCATCGTCCTCACTTAAGAAGACTTTTTGTTTAGAAGTGATATGTCGTGGTTTACATGCAGGTTCTGAGCCTTTCAACCCGGCATATCCAACTTCAGCAGGACATTTTGATATGCGTTTATTTTCCGTATGATAATCGGCCATAAAATTAAACATATTGTAACATACATCTTCTTTTACCTTTTAGCTCCCAGTGGAGCATAAATCTTCAACAAACACTTTCCAAGTCGTTGTGTTTTTTGCCATTATTTTAAGATCATTCCATGTCTTCCCCATCATCTTCATCTCTGCTTCTATCTGTCTTCTCCAAGAATTCCTTGGTCTTCCTCTTTGTCTTTTCCCCTGGGGATTCCAAAAAAGGGCCTGTTGTGTAATACACTCAGTTGGCTTCCGTAGTGTGTGTCCTATCCATCGCCATCGTCTTCGCTGTATCTCTTTATCCACTGGTATTTGACCGGTACATTTCCATAATTCCACGTTAGTGACTTTGTCCTGCCATTTCCATCCCTTTATTCTGCGCAAGCATCCATTAATGAAAGTCTGTACTTTCGTGATTGTCAATTTTGTCATTCTCCATGTTTCACAGCCATATAATAGGACCGACTTAACATTTGAGTTGAAAATTTTTATTTTTGTATTTAGCCTAATTTCTTTGGATTTCCATATGTTTCCCAGTGCAATGAAAGCTCCTCTTGCTTTTGATATCCTTATTTTGGTATCATTTTCTGTTCCTCCCTCTTTATCTATATTACTGCCCAGATATATATAAGATTGTACGTCTAGTAGATGTATTTCTCCTAGTTTTATATGGTTATTGCCAACTGCATTAATTCTCATAATGTTGGTCTTATCTCTATTAATCTTTAGTCCTAGCTGTTGTGATCTCTCATCTAATATACTCATTTTATCCTGCATCTGTTGATGGCTGTGTGATAGGAGAGCTATGTCATCAGCAAAGTCTAAATCAACAAGTTGTTTGGTCAGTGACCACTGGATCCCATTTCTGTTGTTTTGAGTTATTTTCATAATCCAATCTATGGCCAGTAGAAAGAGAAATGGAGACAGGAGGCATCCTTGCCTTACTCCTGTTCTTATTTCAAATGCTTCTGTAATCTGTCCTTCATGCACCACACTACATTTTGTTCCTTCATACATTGTTTTTATCAGGTTAATAAACTTTATGGGGATTCCGTAATGACTCAGCAACTTCCAAAGCATTCTTCTGTCTAAACTATCAAATGCCTTTTCGTAATCTATGAATCCAATATATAGTGGGGATTTTAGTTCTAAACTTTGTTCAACTATTATACGTAGGGTAGTTATTTGATCAGCACATGATCTGTTCTTCCTAAAACCTGCTTGTTCATCTCTCAAGTGTTTCTCTATAGCCTCTTTTAGTCTCTCCAGAATGATTCTGCCTAATATTTTTCCTGGCACTGATAGTAGCATAATTCCCCTATAATTTGTGCACTCCTGTAAACTTCCTTTCTTTGGTAGTTTGATCATATAACCTTCTCTCCAGTCTTTCGGTATTTCTTCCCTCTCCCAAATTTTATCCAATAGATCCTGTAACATCTTGGTAGAAGTGTTAATATCTGCTTTGATGGCTTCCGAAGGAATTTCATCTGGTCCTGTGGCTTTACCATTTTTTAGTAGTTTGATGGCTTTCATTATTTCTTCTTTGCTTGGTTTTCCGCAGTTAACGTGTAACTCTTCTTCTGCTGGTAGTGTATCTGGAGGATTATTTGAGCCGGGTCTGTTCAAAAGTTCTTCAAAGTGTTCTTTCCATCTCTCCATTTGTTCCCTTATATTACTAAGCAGATTTCCTTTCTTGTCTATTGTCACATACATGTATAAGTTAATTGTCATCTTCTTTCTTCTTCGACCTTTCAGCTCCCTGTGGAGCAAAGAAGTTCAACAAACACTTTCAACTCCCTGTGGAGCAAAGAAGTTCAACAAACACTTTAAACTCCCTGTGGAGCAAAGAAGTTCAACAAACACTTTCAGCTCCCTGTGGAGCAAAGAAGTTCAACAAACACTTTCAGCTCCCTGTGGATCAAATGGGTTCAACAAACACTTTCAGCTCCCTGTGGAGCAAAGAAGTTCAACAAACACTTTCAGCTCCCTGTGGATCAAATGGGTTCAACAAACACTTTCAGCTCCCTGTGGAGCAAAGAAGTTCAACAAACACTTTCAGCTCCCTGTGGATCAAATGGGTTCAACAAACACTTTCAGCTCCCTGTGGAGCAAAGAAGTTCAACAAACACTTTCAGCTCCCTGTGGAGTAAATGGGTTTAACAAACACTTTCAGCTCCCTGTGGAGCAAATGGGTTCAACAAACACTTTCAGCTCTCTGTGGGGCAAATGGGTTCAACAAACACTTTCAGCTCCCTGTGGAGCAAAAGGGTTCAACAAACACTTTCCAAACCGTTCTGTTTCTTGCCATTATTTTAAGATCATTCCATGTCTTCCCCATCATCTTCATCTCTGCTTCCATCTGTCTTCTCCAAGAATATTTTGGTCTACCTCTTTGTCTTCTTGGGGATTCCAAAAAAGGGCCTGTTGTGTAATACTCTCAGTACGCTTCCGCAGTGTTTGTCCTATCCAGTGCCATCGTCTACGCTGTATCTCTTTATTCAATTATATTTGACTGGTACATTTCCATAAAGTAAAGTACCCCCGTCACGCCAAGTGGCGTACATGGAACATGGTGTTAGTGACCATACATTTTACAGACCTTCGTCTCATGATTTTTGGGTAATGTGGTCGGTACTACGCCCGTGCCGCTTTACTTTCCAGGAAAAAAATCCGGTACCCATTAAAGGCTGGGCGAACCGGAAGCCGTCGGTTGGGATCGAACCCTACCTCTCGTCCTTTGTAATCCAGTTCACTAACCACTGAGCTATCGCGGCTCCCGGTACATTTCCATAATTCTATGTTATTGATTGTGTCCTGCCATTTCCACCCTTTTATTCTGCGCAATCTTCTATTAAATGAAGGTCTGTATCTTCACAATTGTCATTTTTGTTGTTCTCCATGTTTCACATCCATATAATAGGACTGATTTGACATTGGAGTTGAACGTTTTTATTTTTATAACCTAAATTGCCATACACACTCAATATCAAACTCACACGTTTACTACATTCACTTGCATCAGTCCAACATAATAATTCTGATACTATCATTCATTCTCACACATACATGTAGTTGCAATACAAATTAATAGTTTCAAATTCACATTAAAATCTACTCCCACATACCTCAATGCTCATAAAACACTGGTTAAACACGGTGACGTATTCTCTATGCTACCGCAGCTACCGCCTGTACCCTGAACATATTAACGAAATACAAAAGTAAATGACAATTTATTATATTTTTTTCATAATTATATTGCAAATTTTCGAATATTCTATTACACATTTCGTTGGCCAATATGATTTATTTGCTTTGATTTGCATTTATTAAAGCAAGGTTTTCTTAAGGCCACTATAACGTTTGTGAATTAAAAACAAAACTACCCTAAGACAGTACATGAAACCGCTAATAAGCAGCGGTACAGTTCTCTTCTCTCCGATTTGGAATTAATGACCTTGACACTCAAAAATTCCCGTCAAAATAATACGGTGAAACCTACCGCTAGAGGAATGCAGTTTCATGGGTTATTTTTAGCTCTAGCCAATCAGAAGCGTCACAAAGTGAAAGTGAAACTATGTATGATTACCGGAAATTCATAACCTATTTATAACTACCTTATGCGCACCAGCATCTGTAGAAAGAACTTGTTTCTGCTCTCAAGAGAATCAAATCTTATTGTCGCTCAACTTAGACACAAGAACGCTAATCTGGTTTGGCAATAATATCCATTGAGAAATAATTCCTTCAGAAACTTAGAAACCAACCCAACAGTACTTTCAATGACAAAGTCATCAAGACATTTTCATCCCAAACAAGACGGATAGAGTTTACATATAAATAAGTAAGTAATTTAAAATGTAGTGATGTTATTAGCAAATATTACTTCATGTTAGCCTACTGAATATAATGTATGTCTTTATTTATTATGTCAGCGGTAGCCCAGACCCCAAAACAAGTATACGCCACTGGTTAAACACCATTTATCATTGTCTCTACCGTGTTGAGCTTTATAAGAAGAAAGCGTTGGAAATATATCGGTCATGGTCTGAGATTGAATGAAGAAAGACTTCCCCGTCAGGCGTTTACGTGGAAACTATGTGATAAAAGAAAATGGGGTAGACTAAGAGAATCGCAACGCAGAACAATTAATAGGGAGGCTCAACAACCATGGGACTGAGAAACAAGAAGACCTACAAGAACTAGCAGCATATCGTCCATTGTGGGGAACTTCTGCCCTGTGTGACGTCATCGGCCCGAGAGGAAGATGAATGAATGAGCGCTAACACAGAAACGAAGACACCGAGAATTCTGAACTCGCATAAATCAACATCATCATCATCGTGTGGCGTCTCCGCATCGAAGGTTGGCTACCCTGGAGCGCCATTTCGCTCTGTCTCTTGCTTTGATGGTGTAGGTTGTCTTAAGCAGTCTTGCCCACCTTTTGATCTAACTCATCCATGTTAGTCTTGGTCTGCCTCTTTTACTTCGTATTTTTCCTACCAAAATTACTTTTAGCAGACTGTTGTGTCTTTTAACATGCCACAAAAAATGTATTTGTCTTGTTCTAGTTGTATTTAGTAGTTCTCTTTTAATTTTTAGTTGTATTAAAACTTCATCATTTGTTTTCTTTTCTTTCCATCCAATTCTACCTATTCTTCTATAAATCCACATTTCAAAGATGAGAACTTCAATTTTCTGTTCTGTTTTCTTGTACAATGTCTATGTTTCTGCACCATACAGGAACATTTAGAAGATATAACATTTTGCTATTCATTCACTCACATATAAGCATGTAGTTATATAAAGATGTCTGGATGTCAGTGCGAAAATCATCACTGACCTGTAGCTAACGAACCACATCAATCAACTCTCACATCCACGTTTAATAGTCCCTGACTTTTGCAATTAAATGTTTAGTGAAGTCTTAGTCTTCTACTTTCCTTCCTCATTTGCTTTTCAGCATCGAGGGGAGATATAATTTGCGGTCTTTTGCACTTCTGTTCGCCTCTGCTGCTGTTATGTTTCCTAGTGTTTCTAATATTCCATAGATCCATCTTTTTCGTGGTTGACCCTTGGGTCTGGTGTTCTCGCAACGCTTATTGAAGGCTTGTGTTGTGTTTTGATTACTCTGTCTTGTCACGTGACCAAACCATTTTATCTATTGTTTCCTTTTATATTCTATGGTGTGGTCTATTCCTAGTTTTTTTTTTTTTTTTGCAGTTCTCCATTTCTGATCATATCTCTCAGACCGTTTCCTGTCATTCGTCTGACACATTTAATCTCAGTAGAGGTTATTTTTCTTATTGTTCTTGCATCTAGGGTCCAGGACTGGCATTGGTAGCACAACATCGGTATGAAGATTATATTGTAGAGTGCACATTTTGCCTCTACTGTTATTTCCTTGTTGGAAAATAGCGGTGATAGCTACCCAATGATTTAACCAGCATTGATGAAACTTGAGTCTATTTCTGCTTTTTGTGAATTGTCGTTTGTCACTAAACTTCCTAGGTATTTGAATTACTCTAGTTGTTTGCCCTTCTATAGCTATGTTGATGTACGGTTTATTTTTAGCGACATTTATTACTTCTGTTTTGTTGATTTTCATGTTATATTTTGTGCCCGTGCTGTTGAATTTATTTCAGTGTTCTTGTAGATCTTAGTGACGCTAGCAATCACGTGATTTTTGCTTTATCCAATCATTTTCATTGCCATAATGCTGTATCTTATCACTTACAGGATTTATTGTTTTGGCCTGGCTGACTGACCATGCAGTGTGTAGCTTGTGACGGCGTCTGTGTGGCGAATGTCAGAGAATAGAGAGTTTGCTAGCGAAAATTAGAGGAGAATAAAGAAGCCAAATTATCGAAACTGTTGAGGTGTATTAAAATCGTAGATTTGAACATTTGTTGTGATTTTTAATTTAACACTGGGAACAAAAATTCCTTTCCCCGTCTGTTTCATGTTCCCCGACATTTTAGGCCTACACGTAAAACAGCAGTAGAATTACAGCTTCTTAATTCTTTTTAATTTTCTATTTTCGTCATCATCTACAAATGGCGTTCCAGAGAAGATATGTGTGGATAATTGTTTTTGGTGGGGGGGGGGGGGGGGTGGCAACAAGAAATGTACTGACTTGTCCATCCTTTAATGTTACTCGTCCACGTTAGTCTTGGTCTGCCTCTGTCTCTATTACCTTACATTTTTCCTTCCAAAGATTACTTTTAGTAGGCTGCTGTGTCTTTTAACATGGCCCAAAAATCTCATTTGTCTTGTTTGAAATGTGTTTAGTAGCTCTCTTTTCATTGTTAGTTATTTTAAGACTGCACACATATATATTTGCACGTATGTATATATATATATATGAAACACTTTATACAGAGCTTCACAGCAGCAGACAATCCAATCATCCGAAGTAGATTTTGTCGAGCAAGCATTTCAGTCCTCTAATTTCTTGACAATCTAGGGGAGATGGGTCCACTCTCAGGTGTTACTTTTCCCTCTCTGCACTGACACACAATTTAACTGTATACTTCTCTCTCTGTACTGACACAATTTAACTGTATACTTCTCTCTCTGCACTGACACAATTTAACCATATACTTCTCTCTCTGCACTGACACACAATTTAACTGTATACTTCTCTCTCTGTACTGACACACAATTTAACTGTATACTTCTCTCTCTGCACTGACACAATTTAACCATATACTTCTCTCTCTGCACTGACACACAATTTAACTGTATACTTCTCTCTCTGTACTGACACAATTTAACTGTATACTTCTCTCTCTGCACTGACACACAATTTAACTGTATACTTCTCTCTCTGTACTGACACAATTTAACTGTATACTTCTCTCTCTGCACTGACACTATTTAACTGTATACTTCTCTCTCTGCACTGACACACAATTTAACTGTATACTTCTCTCTCTGTACTGACACACAATTTAACTGTATACTTCTCTCTCTGTACTGACACAATTTAACTGTATACTTCTCTCTCTGTACTGACACAATTTAACTGTATACTTCTCTCTCTGTACTGACACAATTTAACTGTATACTTCTCTCTCTGCACTGACACAATTTAACTGTATACTTCTCTCTCTGCACTGACACAATTTAACTGTATACTTCTCTCTCTGCACTGACACAATTTAACTGTATACTTCTCTCTATGTACTGACACACAATTTAACTGTATACTTCTCTCTATGTACTGACGCACAATTTAACTGTATACTTCTCTCTCTGTACTGACACAATTTAACTGTATACTTCTCTTTCTGTATTGACACACAAATCAAGATTAACACTGAAGAGTATAGTGTGCTAGCTCTTTTTGTGTCATGATCTTTCGAAGTACATTCTAACTTGCTGTTGATCCCTCCTGTTCTGCTAAACGTCCTTCCCTTTTTTTGGCGAGGTGTTTGATCTTATCTAATGAGTCTATGCCTGCCAACTTTGCTTCTCTTAATAAGTTTTCTTTTTAGTGTCTCTCTAGATCTTCCTCTTTTTCTGTATCCTGATGTTTCCCACAGAAGAGCCTGTTTTGGAATTCTCTAGTTGTTTCTTCTCAGCACATGTCCGACATATGTCCATCTTCTTTCCTTAATTATAGACGAGATCATTGGTTGCATGGCCATATCTCTTATTTCAATTTTAGTCTTGAATTCATTCTATTGTATACAGAGTATGTTTCTTTGGCATTTGTCTCCAAAAGTGTTTTTTTTTTCTCAATCTCTTTTGTTGTTTTAAAGCTTTCCTATGCACAGGTAAGGGTTTTCTAACCTGACTTGACATCATTAATTTTGACAATGAAATAACGAAACAAAGTGAAATAAAACCCAGCTCAGTCGCAATATGTCTGTCAGGATTTATTTATTTCAATCTGAAAAGGTTCAACTCAAGTCAGTCTCAGCAGCTGTATGTTGGTGACCCTTTCTCTTGTTACGGGGAAGAATATGTCTGCTTCCACACACATACTGACAAGATAGAGGGCTTGAATCTTGCAAATTTATATACACACATGCAATCCCACACACAAAATTCCTCAGCTCATGTCATGTTAGTGCTTGTCTCATTTTGATTTCTATCCCAGAACATGGATTTACACAAAATTGTTTCATTAAACACAATTACCAATTTTTAACATGACAGCAACGATTATATCAAAACAATTACAACTCTATTTCTGTTTATTCACAAGTGTGCTGTATTACCATGGAAACAGCCAAACTCTGATAAAGCTGGTAATATAAATAGTTGAATCTGATTACATTCAGCAGTTGCCCTTGTTCCAAATCAAATACACCTCAAATTTTTTATCACATGATTAAGCTCTGCCAATCAATATGGACTTCATATTTTCTATATCCAGTGCTTTTCTTTAATTCACTGTTGTGTTTGTCTTGTCCTAAAGGCGACATCTCTAACTGAGGATGTTGTTGTTGCTTATAAAACTATAACTCATCATTCACTGTTGTGTTTGTGTTGTCCTAAAGGAGACATCTCTAACTGAGGATGTTGTTGTTGCTTATAAAACTATAACTCATCATTCACTGTTGTGTTTGTCTTGTCCTAAAGGAGGCATCTCTAACTGAGGATGTTGTTGTTGCTTATAAAACCATAACTCATCATTCACTGTTGTGTTTGTCTTGTCCTAAAGGAGACATCTCTAACTGAGGATGTTGTTGTTGCTTATAAAACCATAACTTATCATTCACTGTTGTGTTTGTCTTGTCCTAAAGGAGACATCTCTAACTGAGGATGTTGTTGCTTATAAAACCATAACTCATCATTCACTGCTGTGTTTGTCTTGTCCTAAAGGAGACATCTCTAACTGAGGATGTTGTTGTTGCTTATAAAACCATAACTCATCATTCACTGTTGTGTTTTTGTCTTGTCCTAAAGGTGACATCTCTAACTGAGGATGTTGTTGCTGCTTATAAAACCATAACTCATCATTCACTGTTGTGTTTGTCTTGTCCTAAAGGAGACATCTCTAACTGAGGATGTTGTTGCCCATATCATCCCTTTGAGTTCACCCTAACCCTCAGAAATAGCTGGTCTACCAACATCACTATCAGACTCATGTCCCTCCAATCAATTCCCTCAAGTCAACTGCCTCCAATCAATTCCCTCCAGTCAACTGCCTCCAATCACTCAGAATTAAATTTGCTGGTTACTGTTTGATCCACAAGCTAAAGGCGAAAGGTCATCCCAGCAACTTGTTCGTCCTCACATTCAATTACAATGACCAGATCGACCACAACCATATATATCTCATATGATGTTTACCATATATATCTCATATGATGTTATCCATATATATCTCTCATATGATGTCACCCATATATATCTCATATGATGTCACCCATATATATCTCATATGATGTCAGCCATATATATCACATATGATGTTACCCATATATATCTCATATGATGTCACCCATATATATCTCATATGATGTTATCCATATATATCTCATATGATGTCACCCATATATATCTCATATGATGTTATCCATATATATCTCATATGATGTCACCCATATATCTCATATGATGTCACCCATATATATCTCATATGATGTTACCCATATATATCTCATATGATGTTACCCATATATATCTAATATGATGTTATCCATATATATCTCATATGATGTTACCCATATAATGATGTTAACAATATATTAAAACTACCAGCAGGAGGTGAAGGTGAGCTTTCCAGCACCAGAGCTGGAAGTTGTCAGCGACCCACAGCTGATGGCTTGCACCAGGATCGGTGAACCAGAACCATCCAGACCCTTCTCCACCTCTCCGTGGTGCCTCTAGTAACAGACTAACCTGTCTAGTCTGGTCAAGCGAGCAGGGATCGAAGAGGGAAGATAACCCGGTACTCAAAAATGTCGTGCTGAAGTTTGGTGTGTTGGGCCGAAAGGTGCAAATATCACAGTTATACTGCAAACCACAACACAACGCAGACACACCCACTTAACGTCCTTTTAAGGGCAGATGATGAAGAGGAATATTCTAGTCTACTAGAATACTCTAGAATACTTTAGTCATCGGGCGAACGCAAGCAAGCAAACTACCTGCAGACATAGAAACAAACGTGCCATCCAGGGCAGGGAAAGGATCACCAGTCTGCAAGTATGTCAGAGGAAGACTGTCAGAAATGTCCATAAGTTGGCAAATTAAAGAAGTTCAGAGTAAAATGGAGGAAATTTGCCTTTTCTCACAGTATTTATATTTTTTTTATGTAATGTCTGTATTACAGGTGAAATAGAAGGTAGAAGACAGGTAAAATGCAATAATATAAGTTGACCTGTGAACACACAATGATAGGGTTATCATCTTGAGCTTGATCAGTATAAGCTGTAGTGGTCAAGTAGATAGCGCACTCAAATGCTGACTAGGTGGCTATGGTTCAATTCTCAAATGGCCAATTACTTTTGCAGAATGACTTAGCTTGCATGTCAGAGTTATTCGTCCTTTTGTTACCAGAGGAACATATAGAACATACTGCAAGGGAGCGCAGGCCATGACTTTTATTTATATGTGTGTGTTATATATATATATATATATATATATATATATATATATATATATATAGGTATACACACATATAAATAGGTAATGTTTACTAAGTAATTTACTAATAGGAAATGAAAATATCAAATAATTTACTCAGAGCTCCTAAACTCCTTCAGCTCTGAACTTAAAACTCTCTGTGAACTCTCATAGCTAAAACTGTAAAACAAATCCCTCTACTCTAAAACTCTGAGCTTAAAGCCTTTTAAATAGTCTGATAATTTGTATGTTCTTGCCTAATTTAAAGGAAGTGCTGACTGCTCAGCCTCAAACTGTGTCTACTTGACACTTGATTTTGTACTTTTTTTCCCTCTGCTACCACTCATACCTAAGACTATTGGATAGTATTTGATAATGACCAGTGTTTATCTATAGATCACCTTCAGATAAGCCTCACCCAGCAATTGTATAGAGTTGTTCCAGCATCTAGTACTCTGTCAAAATCAGTTAATCAACTTGTTCTCGTTGTCTTTGAAGTCGGTAAGATTAAACCATCACTGTGATCCGTAGTTGACATTTTTTTGCACCCACCCAGGCTAGAATCTCTGGTTATCTGGAGATGGATTCACTGTGAGAATTTATCATCTACCGCCGAAAATCTACAGACAACAGCAAATTGTTTTGTACCTACCCGCGTAGGCTAGAATCTCTGGTTATCTGGAGATGGATTCACGGTGAGAATTTATCATCTACCGCCGAAAATCTACAGACAACAGCAAATTGTTTTGTACCTACCCGCGTAGGCTAGAATCTCTGGTTATCTGGAGATGGATTCACGGTGAGAATTTATCATCTACCGCCGAAAATCTACAGACAACTGCAAATTGTTTTGCACCTACCGCCTTGAATTTCCAGCCATCCAATGTACTTCAAATTCACACTCCCATGAGAACAGCATTTCTGAACAAATCTAAGGACCAATTTTCCTTGGGAATTCTTTGTAGAAGCCTCACGAGTCTTATCACAAGTTTTGTAAATGTAGAAGCCTCTTGAATCTTATCACAAGTTTGGAAATGTAACCAATGTGTTTTAAAAGAAACCAGAGTGAAGAAGTGACTGCACTCTCTTTTAGATGAAAATCACTTGGAATTGTCGTCTTCAATGCCAGTTAGGACTGCACGGCAGTCAACCTTGTCTACAGATATCTCAACACACTCTGACAGTATTCTGGTGACATGCAGTGGAGCGGATATAGGTAATTCCTGACTGCTTATACTGATTTCATATACAGAACAGCACATTTTTGGCTGAAAATTGGCACCAGAATTTTTATCTAAAAAAGTAAAGTGACCTGGCAGGTTACTGACTATTACCCATCAATTGTAATTTGTTGCGGACAACTGTGAGCACTAACACTTTATTAACCTAAAGCTGCAAGTCTTGGGGTTACTCTCTACATCACTTTTACATGACAAACTCTTTTACCATACAAACTTTGCAAGAACACTGCTCTATAAATCCTATTCTCTGATCAGACTACTTGCAAATAGTCCAGACACTGAAACCAGTCAAGAAAAAAGAATATTTCTTTCCCTACCTGCACAAGAAAATGTTACTTTCTGACAAATTACCAAGTCTATACAACTTTGAACTCTCTGGATATATTTTTATGGACCTGCACTGGAGTTGGTAATTACTCTTCTATGATTGAAACAGTTATTTCTGTCATTTTTATCAATTACCAAGAGATTAATACAATTTATAATTATGTTACATTCATTTTTAAACATTTTACTCATTAATTGGCATAGTACAAAATGCAATTTATAATTTCTGTTAACTCATTATATCCATTTTACTCATAAGCTAAACAACACAATTATGTATAATTATGTAACGTGCACTTCTTTATATAATCAAAATCTCTGTGTCACTTCCACAACCATTGTGATAATGTAATGCTCAGACAAGTCCATTATCATAATAGCAACATACTTTATAATTATGATATGTTCTACGTGGTACTAACTAAGCCTTATTTCTAGCTAGAACATTTCTCCTGGGGGCAGAGTCACCTGTCCGGAACAGAATTGTTGGGCGTGGTTTGTAGGCTCGCCAGAATGAGCTGGCTCCCCGCTTCAGATCCCCATCCTCTGACAGGGAATTCAAGCAATGTAACCAGCTACTGTAGGTGGGCATGAGTGGGAAGTGTCCAGCAGCCAAACTGAGGAAAAAACAAATATGACAATCTAATTTTTCGTTCCTCAAGATTAATTAATTTTAAATTAAATTAACACACTCAATACCATGAGCCAGAAAAATTAGCTTTTAGTTAATGCATACCTTACCCTCAAACCGGTCTCTGCAGCACATGATTTACTAGACATTTTCTGAATTATTTCCACACAAAAACTTTTTAAGAAAACTGTAACTTTCTTAATTATATCTCCTTTGCAACTTCCGAAGCAAACTGTCTGGACCAACTGTAAATTTTTTTTTTATCAATTTTAATCTATTTTCTTGCTGTCATTTCAAAGTGCATGAGTAGTATTTTGAAAATCTAAGCCAGAACTTGTGGAAACGGTCGAGTGGAATGTTTTTCTGCTAAGAAAACCACTGATATGGTAAGTGAATAGAGAATAATTATGGAAGATGATGATGAACTGTCTTGTTTCTCCTGAGATGATGTGTTCAACATATTATAAGCGATAGTCAACGATAAACACAAATTTGTGTCCTCCATCAATGACATAAAGCTTTAACTATACCATTTTTCTGGTTGTTGTTGTTGTAATTTTTCCTTCATATTCAGCTTTACTGCAGCTTCACATTTTTCTACATTTATTTGCATTTCTTTGCCTTGACCCCTCACCAACAGAAGAAGAGTTACATGTTAACTGTGGAAGGCCAAGCAAGAAAGAAATAATGAAAGTCATCAAGCTATTAAAAAATCGTAAAGCCACAAGACCAGATGAAATTCCTTCAGAAGCCATCAAAGCAGATATTAACACCTCTACCAAGATGTTACATTATCTACTAGATAAAATATGGGAAAAGGAAGAAATACATAAAGACTGAAAATAATCTTATATGATCAAACTACCAAAGAAAGGAAGTTTACAGGAGTGCACAAATTATAGGGGAATTATGCTACTATCAGTGCCAGGAAAAATATTAAGCAGAATCATTCTGGAGAGACTAAAAGAGGCCATAGAGAAACATTTGAGAGATGAACAGTTTGTTTTTAGGAAAAACAGATAAAGCAGTGATCAAATAACTACCTTATGTATAATAGTTGAACAAAGCTTAGAACCACAGTCCCCACTTTATATCAGATTTATAGATTATGAAAAAGCATTTGAATCTTTACAGAATCCCCATAAAGTTTATTAACCTGATAAAAACAATGTAGGAAGGAATGAAATGTAGTGTTTTGTATGAAGGGCTACTTACAGAAGCATCTGAAATATAAACAGGAGTTAGGCAAGGGTGCCTTCTATTTCCATTTCTCTTTCTACTGGCCATAGATTGGATTATGAAATAACTTACAACAGAAATGGAATCCAGTGATCACTGACCAAGAAACTTGAAGATTTAGACTTTGCTGATGATATAACTCCCCTATCACATAATCATTAACAGATGCAAAATAAAATGAGCATACTTTATAAGAGATCACAACAGCTGGGACTGAAAATAAATAGAGATAAGACCAAAATTATGAGAATTAATGCAGCTGGCAATAACCAAATAAAAATAGGAGAAATACCACTACTAGACGTACAATCTTACATATATCTGGGCAGTATGATATAGACAAAAATGGAGGAACAGAGAATGATACCAAAATAAGGATACAAAAAGCAAGAGAAGCCTTCTTTGAACTAGGAAACATATAGAAATAAAAAAAAATTAAGTTAAAAACAAACCAAATAAATGTTCAACTCCAATGTTAAGTCAGTCTTATTACATATCTGTGAAACATGCAGAATGACAAAAATGACAATAACAAAGATACAGACTTTCATTAATGGATGCTTGCATAAAATTAAAGGATGGCGATGGAAGGACACAATCACTAACATAGAATTATGGAAATGTTCTAGTCTACCTAGTAATACCTGTGGACAAAGAGATGCAACAAAGACAATGGCACTGGATAGGACACACACTGTGGAAGCCCAATGAGACTGGTCCTTTTTTGGAATCCTCAGGGGAAGAGACAAAGAGGAAGACCAGAATATTCTTGGAGATGACAGGTAGAAGCAGAGATAAAGATGATGGGGAAGACATGGAATGATCTCTTTTATTTTATTTATTAATTTTTTGTTGTTGCTGCATTCATCAGCCTTAACCTCTGGCGAAGTCCCTAGAGGCTAGGAGCTGAATTTTGTGTGTTAATCTGTTTTTCCCTGGCAGCCGTGCGCACAGCACAGGGGTCCCTCACTGCACAGCCAGATAACGCAGTCTTTGGAGGTGCTCATATTTTTACCATTGATGAGTAATTGACATTTCAAGTTGAGCCTCGCTGCTAAGACTAGATGTGGTGTTGCTACAGAGAGCATTACATAAATTAAAATTCAATTGGTATGAAATGATCTTCAAAGAATGCCAAGAATAAGAACAACTTGGAAAGTGTTTGTTGAAGACCTATGCTGCACCGGGAGATGAAGTAAAAGAAGAGAGTATCAATAACAATATACTTGACTCCAAAGCACAGCTACCAAAGAACCGTTCCTATGAATATTGAAATGGTAGATAAAGTAATTCCTCTCACAGGAATCATATGAGAAATAATGTGATAATTTGTTTAAAAAAAATCATACATTTGTTGAAACATGCAATTAAAATAAAAAAAACACAGCCTATACCAATTCGGGATGTAATTTAAAGATAAAATTAGGCTTATATTCTAAAGCAAACTCAACATATACAGTTTGAGGACAAATGCTTACCCACTGTTACTGACAGCCATAATATTTGTCACCAGTGTGAATGGGTAAGTAAAGTGAGAGACAATCAGCTGAAAGTGAGTGCACATGTATGTTAATGGGAAATCAACTAATTATGAGCATATATGTTGAACTGAGAAACATTCAAAGGAAAATCAAAGTTATACAATAAATGAGACAAAATCAAATGAAAGTGAAGAACCCATCATCATCATCAAGTACCGGGCCTAGTGGCGTAGGTGATCATGTCTCTCCACAACTTTCAATCTCGGCAGCTATTTATCATTTCTGTTGTTGACCTTCTGCCAAGCCATTCTCTTGAGCTGTCTGTTATTTTTTCTCTTTGCTTCCCTCTATCTCTTCGTCCCTCAATTTTTCCAGTTGTTACAATATATTCCAGTTGTTCTCTTCTCATTACACAAAATTATGATTGTTTCTTCCTAATATTGGAAATTAGCTCTCTTTATGCTTTGACCTCTCTCAGAACATCTTCATTACTCTTCTTAGCTGTCCATGGTACTCTCAACATTCTTCTGTAAAACCACATTTCTACAGACTCCAGTGATTTTCGTGTCTGTTGTCCTATTGTCCATGATTCGCATCCATATGTTAAGACTGGCTCTACGTAACATTTAAGAACTCTTTTTCTTGTTTCTATTGTCAAAAATGGATTGCATAATATCTTTCTCATTTTTTGGGAAGCTGCTTTTGCCTGAGCCATTCTGCATCTCACCTCTTTTGTACATCTTCTGTCCGAGGTTAACAAAGTTCTCAAATATTTAAATGCATTTACCTGTTTTAATATTGTTACACTTGTCTTTATTTTGCACTGAGGTGATGTCTTTTTCTTTGTTGTTACCATTACCTCTGTCTTTTTGCTATTAAGGCTGAGTCCTTTATTTTTGCTTTCTTTCACTATAATGTCCAACATTTCTTGTAACTCATTTTCACTCTTAGCGATTAAGACTGTATAATCAGCATACCTTAGATTATTTATATTATGACCTCCAATTGTTATTCCAGGCATGCCCCTTATGGATCTTAAAATAATCTCACTATAAATATTAAACAAATCTGGTGACAGCACACAACCTTGTCTAACACCCTGTTTTATTTGTTGAAACATTCCCAATTGGTTTCCAGTTCTTATGGCCGCTGTTTGTTGCCAGTACATGTTCTTTATTATTCTTAGATCTTTGCTGTCTGCTTTCTAAAATGTTGATTATTTCTTGGTGCTTTACTTTGTCAAATGCCTTGGTGTAATCTATGAAACATAGGTATAGATCTGTTTTCACCTCCATGGCTCTTTCTACTAAAGATCTTATGATATAAATGGCATTGCTTGTTCCTTTATCTCTAACAAAACCACACTGTTCATCGCTAATTTCTGGACTGATTTTGTTTAGCACTTTTCGCATGATGATTCTTAATAATATCTTAGTCATATGACTCATAAGGCTTATTGTGCGATGATCATCGCATTCAATCGCACCCGATTTCTTTGGTAGGGCTATGAATATTGATTTGAGCATGTCGTCTGGTATATATCCGCTGTTGTAGATATCATTCAATATTTTTGTTATTATTTCTATTCCAAAATCACCCATGGCTTAAATCTCTTCTTTAGTTATATTATCTGGTCCAGGAGCTTTGCCTGCTTTCATATTGCGCAAGGCGTCTTCCACTTCTTCTCTGAGTATTTCTGGTCGTTCTCCATTATCCTTAATATTTACTTCTGTTCGTTCATCATTATAAAGATCTTTAATGTATTCTGTCCATCGTTCCCTTATATTTTCTTGATCAATCAACAGTTCTCCTCCCTTTGATCTTAGACATCCAGTTTTTGATTGCGTTTTTCTTCCTGTTAATTCCTCAATTTGTTTGTATATAGCTTTAGCATCTCCTTTTTGTTGCATTTCAATCTCTTTGCATCTCTCTTTTAGCCATGCTTCTTTTGCTTCATTGCATTTTACTACAATTTCTTTATTTAATAATCTCTTATACTCATCTTTATTTTTCTTTATTTCTTCTTCTTGTATCCATTAGCTGCAAAATGTCATCTGTCATCCATTTCTTTCTTGAATTTGTCCTCACTGGTGGTATGAACTCTTTTGATGTTTGCTGCATTGATTCTTTTAGCATTTTCCACTGTTCATCAATGCTTTGTATCTTCTCTATTGAATTGTACCGGTTCTGAATTGTAATTTTATATTTATCTTGCAGCTTCTTGTCTGATTTTAATAAATCTAAATTTAACTTGATGTTAACTGAGGCTCGTTTTGTTGTTTTTAATTTTACTCTAAGCTTTCCCACAACTGGTTCATAGTTATGGTTAAATGAGTTCATACATGAAGTAAAAGACAATCAAATGAAAGTGATTAGGGAATGATGAAATGAATGACAATAAAATGAAAGTCATCATCATCATCATCGAGTGCCTTCTCCGCAACGAAGGTTGGCTACCATGGAGCGCCATTCTGCACTGTCTCTTGCTTTGATGGTGCAGGTTGTCATAGGGTGATTTGTCCATCTTTTGATGTTACTTGTCCATGTTAGTCTTGGTCTGCCTCTTTTACCTTGTATTTTCCCCTCCAGGATTACTTTTAGTAGGCTGTTGTGTCTTTTAACATGGCCCAAAAATCGCATTTGTCTTGTTTGAATTGTGCTTAGTAGTTCTCTTTTCATTTTTAGTTGTTTTGAGACTTCATCGTTTGTTTTCTTGAAATGAAAGTAACTATATGAAAAGAAAGTCACTCAATAATAAGTGAATAGTGGATAACTGTAGCGACAATCAAAATTAACTAAAAGTGAAAAATTAATGGTGATTGAAAAGAGAGAAAAAATCAACTAAGAAGGTACTGTAATCTTCTATACAACAGTCCACTCAAAGCAAATTCAAAGACTGAAACTTTTCATTAAATTAAAATGTTTTTTTTGGCGTCTCCAGCTTTAACCTCTGATGAAATCCCTAGAGACTAGGAACTGAATTTTGCGCGTTAATCCATTTCTTCCCTGGCAGCCGTGTGCACAGGAGTCCCTCGCCGCTCAGGCAGATAACTCCAACTTCAGAGGTACTCATATTTTTTTCCGTCGATGAGTAATTGACGTTTCAAGCCGGGCCTCGCTGCTGAGACCAGGGGTGGTTGCCACAGAGAGAAATCATAAATAAAAATCCGGTGTAGCCGGGAATTGAACCCACAACCTCTCTGTCTCGAGGCCGGTGTCTTGCCTCGAGACCAACCAGTCCCCAAAATGTTTTTGATCATTGTTTTAAGTAAATAGACTCTAATTAAGAAAACAGATCAGTTCTGTGAATAGATTAAACAGCATTGACTATTCCTACTCAGCTACTTTCTTGAGATGATACCAAGATATGAAGTAGCACTGAACTAATGAAGTGAACTAAATTAAAGAGTATAACTCTTCTTTTGATTATAAATGATGAGTTAATTATTAGTCAAATTGAACTAATGAGTATCCTTGAACGAATAAATATCACTAAACTAAATGATTCATCCAAACTAAATGATTCATCGGAACTAATAAATATCACTAAATCAAATGATTCATCTGAACTAATCAAGATCTCTGAACTAATTGATTCATCTGAACTAATAAATATCATTGAGCTAAATGATTCATTCACCTGAACTAACAAATATCTCTGAACTAATTCATTCAACTGAAATGATAAATAACTCCAACACTACTTGATTCAACTGAACTAATGAGAATAAATCACAATAAAAACATTACTGACCCCACATGCTGCTCCAGTATAGGACTGAACATCCTGCAAAGACAATTTTAAAAATGATGAAGTTTCTAGAACACTAAAGTACTGTGAGCATTTATACACCAAGCAACAGAGAAAAGAGGCCTCGGAAGCCTAGTCGGGAAAACCACTAGGACTAGGCTACCGACGTTCGGACAACCAGTGTTCAATTCCCGCTGGAGTAAAAAAAAAAGTAAAGTACCCCCGTCACGCCAAGTGGCGTATAGGGAAATATGGCGTTAGTGACCCTATATTTTACAGACCTTCAGCACATGATTTTTGGAGTAATGTGGTCAGTGTTATGCCCGTGTTGTTTTACTTTCCCAGAAAAAAATCCGGTACCCATTTAAGGCTGGGTGAACCCGGAAGCTGTCGGTTGGGATCGAACCCTACCTCTTGTCCTTTGTAGTCCAGTTCACTAACCACTGAGCTATCGCGGCTCCCAATTCCCACTGGAAACAGTGCGAATTGTGCTCGTAGTTGGAAAAAAAATACCCCTGTGGTTGACCCAGTCACTGGCAAAATGGGTATCAGGGTAGTACTTTGGGAAGGTGAAGAATGCCACCTCGCATTGTGAGTTTCGATGCTTGAAGCAACACTATCCAGAAGTCTCCAAACACTTATGGATAGGCAGCCAAGCACATATGGGTGAAAACTCACGTGCTAAGGCTCAGATTCAAGTCTTGTACTTTACCTTGATAATAATAAAAAGACGATGGTCATACGTTGGACATGTGATGAGAAGAGATAATAATCGAATAGCAAAGCAAGCCCTCATATGGGAAACAACAGGTAAAAGAAAAAGAGGAAGACCCAGGGAGACACTGAGAAGAACATTGATGAGAGAGGCAAGAGCAGCAGGAATCGGCTCCCTCAATGAGATAGAGCTGCTTGCACAGAACAGAGACAGATGGCGAGATTTGATAAAATATCTTTAAAAGAAAACTGCTAGAACAAAAATTCATATAGGAGAAGGTGTATCTTGGTCTACGCCCTATGGGCCGGTTACGGCTCGAAAGGAAGATCACTTTACCTTGAACACAGAAAATACCAAACAGCAAAAAAACAAGATATCAATAGTAGTTTTACATGACACAAATATGACAGTTGACATAACTACTCATACAAAGCTGGTCATTTGAGTAACTTGTTTGTTACCCTTGCAAGGCAGTTCATTATAAAAGGGTAGAGGATGTTCCATTACCTACAATATTATATGAGATTGAAGTTATTAAATCCTTCCCTAAATGAGTGAGCCAATGCCAATTTTGCTGAGGGATCAAATAATTCATTGAATTATTGACTGAAAAATAAGCTGCACTCCAGGCAAACCATAGGTGTTCAGTCCCCCTTTAGTAGGCAATAGAGTTAATCATTTCATAGCTACCATGGCACATTGGTCTCAAAATTCATTTTTAGCACATTCAATGTTCAGTTTGAAACTCAAACAGCCTGATGGTTGTAGACTCATCAATTTGAGCCACATATTTCAAAAGCCATGCGACCAATATCCCCCAAAGGAATTGATTTTCCTCTTCGTAATCCGCCCTTAAAAGATGTTAAGTGGGCAGGCATAGCTGCGTTGTTTTGTGGTTTATAGTAGAACTGTGATAATTGTGCCTTTCAGCCCAACACATCCGACTTCAGCATGTTTGAGTACCAAGTTGCCTTCCCTCTTCGATCCCATGCACTTGGCCAGACTAGACTGATAAGTCTGTTTCTAGAGGCACAGCAAAGAGGTGGAGTCGGATCTGGATGGTTCTGGTTCACTGATTCTGGAACAAGTCATCAGCTTTGAGTCACTGACAGCTTCCAGCTCTGTTACTGTCATGTGCCTTGTCTCCGCTCCCAGCATATAATGTACAAACAGCCTCAAGTGATCCCTTTAACATGTACAAGCAGCCTCAAGTGACCCCTTCAACATGTACAAACAGTCTCAAGTGACCCCTTCAATGTGTACAAATAGCCTCAAGTGATCCCTTCAACATGTACAAACAGCCTCAAGTGACCCCTTCAATGTGTACAAACAGCCTTAAGTGATCTTCAATGTGTACAAATAGCCTCAAGTGACCCTTCAATGTGTACAAACAGCCTCAAGTGACCCCTTCAACATGTACAAACAGCCTCAAGTGATCCCTTCAATGTGTACAAATAGCCTCAAGTGACCCTTCAATGTGTACAAACAACCTCAAGTGATCCCTTCAATGTGTACAAATAGCCTCAAGTGACCTCTTCAACATGTAGAAACAGCCTCAAGTGACCCCATCAGCATGTACAAACAGCCTCAAGTATGGAGTACGGGTTCAATCCTGCTTCGGACCATATATTGTTATTTGTTTTTTTTCTGTTATTTATTTGTAATTTTTTTTTAGTGCTGTAATACATACCTCTTCCTGCTATGATTCCCTGACCCTTCAACATGTACAAACAGCCTCAAGTGACCCCTTCAACATGTACAAACAGCCTCAAGTGATCCTATCAGCACATACAAACAGCTTCAAGTGACCCCCTCAACACATACAAACAGCCTCAAGTTAAAAAGATATTTTAAAAATAAGCCACACATGACAATCAGAAAAATATTCCACATGTACACATGACATTAGAACATGCACAACAACACATGACATTAGAACATGCACAACACATGACATTAGAACATGCACAACAACACATGACATTAGAACATGCACAACAACACATGACATTAGAACATGCACAACAACACATGACATTAGAACATGTACAACACATGACATTAAAACATGTACAACAACACATGACATTAGAACATGTACAACACATGACATTAGAACATGCACAACTAACCTTTTCAGGCATCAAGTATCTGTTGACAAGCTGTGTCAGGAAACTGGTCATCCAGATGGCCAGCACTTCACCAAGCAGCCTGGGTATTAGTCCCCTGTAGGAGGAGTCAGACTGAGTGAACAAAGGGATGGTTAGGTGAAGGAGCACTTCAAAGGGACTGCTTAAATAGGTCTAGATCAGAACTCTTCAGCCTGGGTGGTACCACCCACAAGTGGGTGACTTCAGCATGATGGTGGGTTGAAGAGAAATGTCATGCCGCATTGGGTAAAGGACATTATTCCATGACATATGTCAATGTTGTAGGAGAGTGAAGCAGTAAACTTCACTGCATTGGTTGAAGGGCATTATTCCATGACATATGTCAATGTCTGACACGGACATATGTCAATGTGTGGCACAGACATATGTCAATGTTGTAGGAGAGTGAAGTATTAAACTTCACTGCACTGGGCCACAGCATTTGAAGATGAGGGGGCCAGTGCTTCTCTTGACTATTATTTACCTTCCCCAAACTCATTTAATCAGGTACCAGTATTCTTCCAGCTGGTTGGCTGGAGAATGTCAAGCTATAATGAAATCAATGTTCACTTCATTGCCAAGCCCACGTTCTACCACCACCACTGATGCTTTACCCAAAATAAACTTCCATTTCTATGAGAATATGTGGGAAAACAATTTTACTTTCATTTTTAGAGAAAAATATTTGAATTATGTATTTTCAACTTTAAGTTGTGTTAAATTTGAGCTCTGTAATACAATGAAATGTTAGAGATTTAATCTCCTATTATTTTTATTAACAAGTCATAGACACTGTCATACCACCAACGCTGATTAATTTACTATCAAAGAATTCTATTAAATTCTTAACAAAATACTTAAAAAGTAAACATGCAATTTTAAATTAAAGGTGAAGTGAAGGATAAATGTAATAAAATTAGTAGTTTAATTATTCTTACAATGAAAGATGAGAAATATTGGAGAGTACATGTGCTAAATTAGGAATACTTTTGATATTTATAAATGAACAAAATAGAGGTGAGAGGAGAGTGTGTAAACGTTAGGACATGAAAGATAGGAGAGTGTGTAAAAGTTAGGACATGAAAGATAGGAGAGTGTGTAAAACTTAGGACAAGAAAGATATGAGGAGAGTGTGTAAAACTTAGGACAAGAAAGATATAAGGAAAGTGTGTAAAACTTAGGACAAGAAAGATATGAGGAGAGTGTGTAAAAGTTAGGACAAGAACGATATGAGGAGAGTGTGTAAAAGTTAGGACAAGAAAGATATGAGAGAGGAACAAGGTTTAGAACACAGAGACAACTACATACTTCTATTCAAAATTCTGTGACTTACGTAAAAAAACCCAGAATACCATCGTGTTCATAAACTTCCTTGATTGAAGAATATAGTGAACTGAAATTAGTTTTAAAAAAACAAACATAAGAACATATATGTTTAGTTGTCAAATCACTGTGTATGTGCTAGACATACATGCATACTAAGCATGCATGCAGACATAAATATATCTTCTAAGAATTATTATAGCCACAATAACAACATCAGTTAAATAAACTTTCAGTAAAATAATATTTGGAGCCTCGGTGGCTGAGTTGTTAATGTGCTCGCTTCTTGACCAGAAGGGTGCGAATTCAATCCCAGCAGCGGCTGATTTTTTTTCAGACTAACAAGGCTCCGGGGTTCACCCAGCCTCTAAAAATGGGTACCAGAGATTTCTTCTGGGAAGTAAAAGGTGGCCTGATGTGATACCGAGACCACATTACCCAAAAATGTGGTCACTAACACCATATTCCCCATACACCTAGCAAGGCATGGCGAGGGAGCCTTTACTTTTTGTATATTTCATGTTGTAAAAAAAATACTAACAGAATATTTACATTTATTCACACACAAAAAAACAAAAGCAAAAATATGAACAATTATGTACTTTCTTATTTCTGGAGTCTACCAAGGAAGCAGGTAATTATGTGGATGGCAGCAGAACCCAGAAGTAGCCACGTAAATGACAACAGGATGTTTGAGAGTCAAATTCTTTGTAAAACAGCTGTACAGACATGAAATGATGATGTTTAACATGCATTTATACACATTCTTTCGCTCTCTTTTCACTTTCTCTTGTACCAATTCTGGTGTGAAGGGACAGAAACGAGTTCTGGTTCTCGTCCTCTGGCGACTTCAATCACTGCCATTTGATATTGCAGCATTTCTTTGATACTGTCTGTCCATCTTACACTGGGTCTGTCTCTTACTCTTCTTCCATCTTAATTATAAGCTTTTTATGTAAGGAACCACATGACATTCTTTTTTAGATGGAAAAACCAGGTTAAGTGTTGTTTCTGTTTGTGGCTTACGATGGGCTCAATGCCTATTTTTCTAATAATATCATCACTTGATACCACCAACTATCAAGGAGGGATCAAGTCATCATACTTCGCCTACGCACTGGCCACAACAGAATGAGAAACCGCATGTTCACCAAACTCAAAATAGAAACTATAGTCCGTTCAGAAATTCATAATCACACCTGAATTAACTTTAAGTGATAACCGCTTGTTATTTTGGTTTCAAAATTTCCATGCAATCTTAGAATATTGATGACGCAAAGATTTTGGTATTTTTTATTCCACAAACACAACAGATTTTGCACATCAGAGAATTCCTTTGATCTTTTATGACGATATCACACAAGTTGATTCAAATTTTAGAGTTTACAGTAATCGTGTTAAATTTCCCAGTTTACGGCAATTCTTGTCAGAGGCGTATCTACATAGTGCTTAATTGTGGGTGTTGTTCGTTATGTGTATTTGCAAACATGAATTCAATTGGTTACAATTGCTGATATAGTAAAAAAGTAACCTTTTGCATAGTTATAAATTTTCATTTCAAACTCATTGTAATTTAGATATAAATGTTGGTATTTAAAGTCAACAAATTGTCTACTGAGTCTTCACAAAATTAATAAAGATACGCCTTCTCTTCGCTAATTAATGCCAAGGCCGTGGTGCGTCATGTCGTTTAATAACAATTCAGTTTTGTGCACGAGATTTTCCTGAAGTTAGTGTTTCTGCAATAGCCAAACTATTTTACGTGAACGACCGCACCAAATTAATGTATATATCCTAAAATGGTGTCAACTTCGAACAGGGTGAATTTAATATAGCCTAAAGAAGAAAACTTTTAGACTAGATCAAATTTCTCAGAGCAAAAAATATTTCTATAACGTCATCAATATTCTAAGATTGCATGCAAAGTTTGAAACCAAAATAACAAGCGGTTATCACGCAAAACTAATTCAGGTGTGATTATTAATTTCTGAACGGACTATACCAGCCAATGCCACTGTACAATAGATAACATGACAACAAAACATGTTCTACAGGATTGCCCCCCGTTCACAGACCTGAGAAGAGCAATGTGGTCCACACCCACCTCCCTGGAAGAGAAACTATACAGGGCAACCAAATCACTTAGACAGCTGCCTTCATAAGAGAGTCCGGAGTCCTAGTCTGAATGAGCCATGACCGCAGAAGAAGAAGAATAAGAATAATATAATTTCTGATTCTGTCTTTTCTGGTTACTCCAAATGCTTTTCTCACATATCACATCTCAATGGTTACAAACTTTCTTTTATGCCTGATCGTAAGTAACCATGTCTGGCATTGATGGCAGAATATGGGAATGAATATACACTGTATAAGATATTTTTTGGTGATGATAAGTCTTGTTTGTGTTAAGTACAGGGAATATCTGTCCTAATAACAATTCATTTACTTGTTTTATTTAACTTTGTCTCTGTTGACTTTCAGGGCCAGAGAGAAATGGCCAATGTTTTGTCATTTGTTTCCTGCATGGTAGTCAATGTCTACTATTTGATTAACCCATTGTGTTCTAGTATACACTCTCCTGTCTTCCTGTTTCTTTAGACTTTAACAATTAAATGATGATCAGGTTACATAATCAGATTAACACAATTCTGCACCCCAACTCTTTTCCTAACATCCTCATTTCTAATACTGATTCTTCTTGTCCCATTCTCTATTCCTTTTAAGCATCTCATGTTTGTTGCAATGATATTTCTTGGAAACACTGTGCTATCTATTACTCTCACAAATATTAATAATAATTAAAACACTATATATCACTAGGCTGGCATAAGTAAATTTAATGAGCTTCATACAAATCTATAAGTGAACTCGAAAACCACTTCTCCTTTTGCAATAGGTAAGCAAAATAAAGTTTGACTTTAAAGTTATATCGTAAAAATAACAATTCTGTTATAATACATATTAGCCTGCTTCTAGTGCAGCATTTAGTACTCACTCGTATTTTGTCTCCCGGCCAATAAACTGGACCATACAGCGAACCATTATCACTGAGAACATAACAATTATACACTTGAGACTAAAGAGTCTTCCATGCTGTCAATGACAGGCTATAATAATGATTGTAATGATTATAATAAAATGAAGTAAACTATTCTGTACAATCAGATTCAAGCCAGTGTCAATGTTAACTACAATGACAGGGTATAATAATGATTGTAATGATTATAATAAAATGAAGTAAACTATTCTGTACAATCAGATTCAAGCCAGTGTCAATGTTAACTACAATGACAGGGTATAATAATGATTGTAATGATTATAATAAAATGAAGTAAACTATTCTGTACAATCAGATTCAAGCCAGTGTCAATGTTAACTACAATGACAGGCTATAATAATGATTGCAATGATTATAATAAAATTAAGAAAACTATTCTGTACAATCAGATTCAAGCCAGTGTCAATGTTAACTACAATGACAGGTAACAAGAATGTTGTAGGGGAGCAAAGTATGAGACTACACCATAAACATCACCACATCTGGAGCTGAGGTGAAGGTATATACAATCCCCCCACTGTTGATACCTTCCCTAATCCCCAATTTAACAAGCCAGGAGTCAGGTGACCATTCTTGTTACCAGCTTGGTCAGTCAGAGAGTTTCATGTTGGGATTCAAGCATACATATTTGATTGCTAAACCAGAAAACTAACTCTGTCACAGACAAAAAAACACACACAAAATAACAGTCTTTCTATAAATATTTGAAGTATTCAACAAACTGTATTTATATCGATAGGGCATCATCTGTGTACTCCAACTGTATCCATCAATTAAAGCCCTTAAGACCTATCTTTGAATTATAGACCACAGACAAGGTCTCTCCCCATGTTCTTGAGGGTTTCCATGATTTCTCTTTTTCGTGCATTCCAGGCTTTTATTTCCCCTGTGGGTTCCATGACAATAACAGTATCCATGAGCATTTCTCAGATTTCATGTCTGATAACACAAAAAGATCTGAGTCCCAGTGCATGAACTTCGTAGCTGCGACTTAAATCTACAATGTAAAACAAGTACAACTGCAGACTTAGGATAACAATGAACGAACTGGTTAGATGCCGAACATTAACATCTAGAGAACTTACAAATAGTAACATCACAAAAAATCCAATGTGAAGATAGGCTTATTTAATGACAAGCCCATTAGAGAGACTACCCATAAACTAAGAGAATATAACAATTCTATGACTACCAGAACACTTCAATTATCTTGATAATGAAGACCTGGAGAGTGATGCTCTCCAATGAAAGTGAACAGCCTAAGAAGTGACTAAAGTAATGATACAAATATTTTTAAAATAATTTTTAAAAATCAAATTGAAAGTGAAGTTCCAGGTCAACTGATCAAGTCACCATTTTTTTAAATTGAACACAGCATGTACCACAGAAATATAATTAGTTCACGTGGCACTGGCGAAGTGACAGCAAATATATATTGTAGACCTATCAACCATCTATCTATCTATCGTCCTTTCGAGCCAAAGATGGCACATAGGGCAGAACCACAATCTCAAAAACAGAAACCTTGCGTGCCAAAATGGCACATATAGCAGAGATCGCTGCTTCTAAAATCTATGGTCTGTTTCCATAACAATACTTTTTACAATGACAGCTTGTCAAGCCATCGATCAATCCCCTTAGTCGCCTCTTACGACATGCCTGGAAGGTCACAGTGTCACTATTCATTACTTCTCTCATAATGAGGCCCCGGTAACACACGGGTATCAAACATACCGTACACAAATAAGTTTTGGCAGAAACAGATTATCAGCTCATAAACAAATACATGGTACATATGTGGTTCATGATGCCAAAAATATAGCTCAATAGCTGCATGTTTTTTTTTTTTTTTAGAAAATCACCATCTCATGGCATGTCCTTTGAAGAACATTTCTCTCATCACAGCCTGTCTGAAAGAATCTATATCTCTAGCCAGATCTCCTACAGAATGTTGCTCTCATCACAGCCTGTCTGAAAGAATCTATATCTCTAGCCAGATCTCCTACAGAACGTTGCTCTCATCACAGCCTGTCTGAAAGAATCTATATTTCTAGCCAGATCTCCTACAGAATGTTGCTCTCATCACAGCCTGTCTGAAAGAATCTATATCTCTAGCCAGATCTCCTACAGAACGTTGCTCTCATCACAGCCTGTCTGAAAGAATCTATATTTCTAGCCAGATCTCCTACAGAACGTTGCTCTCATCACAGCCTGTCTGAAAGAATCTATATCTCTAGCCAGATCTCCTACAGAATGTTGCTCTCATCACAGCCTGTCTGAAAGAATCTATATCTCTAGCCAGATCTCCTACAGAATGTTGCTCTCATCACAGCCTGTCTGAAAGAATCTATATCTCTAGCCAGATCTCCTACAGAATGTTGCTCTCATCACAGCCTGTCTGAAAGAATCTATATCTCTAGCCAGATCTCCTACAGAATGTTGCTCTCATCACAGCCTGTCTGAAAGAATCTATATCTCTAGCCAGATCTCCTACAGAATGTTGCTCTCATCACAGCCTGTCTGAAAGAATCTATATCTCTAGCCAGATCTCCCACAGAATGTTGCTCTCATCACAGCCTGTCTGAAAGAATCTATATTTCTAGCCAGATCTCCCACAGAATGTTGCTCTCATCACAGCCTGTCTGAAAAAATCTATATTTCTAGCCAGATCTCCTACAGAATGTTGCTCTCATCACAGCCTGTCTGAAAAAATCTATATTTCTAGCCAGATCTCCCACAGAATGTTGCTCTCATCACAGCCTGTCTGAAAAAATCTATATTTCTAGCCAGATCTCCCACAGAATGTTGCTCTCATCACAGCCAGTCTGTAAGAATCTCAGTCTCTAGGCCAGATCTCCCACTTCTGCTGTCCTGTTCAAGGTCTTAATACTTCGCCCATGAACCCTGCTTCCATTATTGTTCTTTCCAGTCTGCTGTGTCTTGTGACGTAACCATAGTATTTTAATTTCCTCTGTAGAATGGTGTTTATAAGCCAGCTCTTTTTAATGTTTAAATCATTTAATATGTCTTCATTGCTCGAGGTATCTCAAGGATTTTTCTGTAGCATTTTGTTAGAAAATATGTAAATAATTTTAAGTGCAAGCTGCCTGTGAACTAACAGATAAGACGTAAGGAATAACTAATGGTTACCATGAAAGGGATGACTAACAATCACACCACAACATCTGGCCAAAGTCTCTTCAGAAGTCTGAGGAAACAAAACAGCATATTATATGCTTCCTCACATTTTAATGAACATAGGTGGCTAACATGGACACAGAAACATATACATAACAAAACCTGACACAGTATATTATTGTAACAGATATATGAATGATAATGATTACAATTCATAAAACAAATAATCTGGGTAATAAATATACATATTTATCTATCTATTGTCCTTTTGAGCCAAAGATGGCACATAGGGCAGAACCACAATCTCAAAAACAGAAACCTTGCATGCCAAAATGGCACATATTGCAGAGATCATGGCTTCTAAAATCTATGGCTCTGTTTCCATAAAAATACTTTTAACAATGACAGCTTGTCAAGCCATCGATCAATCTCCTTAGTCGCCTCTTACGACATGCCTGGAAGGTCAGTGTCAATATTCTTTACTTCCCCATGAGGCCCCAGTAACACACAGGAAAAATTTACATATACAGATACATTAATTCCTAGCTTTTTTCACAAGAACTGAGAAAAAAAAAATGGTTTAGCCATGTGACAAAACAGAAAGAACAAAAACAACCCAATGAGTCTTCAATAAACATTGCAAGAACATCAGGCTCGAGGGCCGACGATGAAAAATATAGCTTGATGGAATAACTAGGAAACATAACAGCAGCAGAGGAGCCACAATAGCTCAGTGGTTAGTGAACTGGACTACAAAGGACAAGGGATAGGGTTCGATCCCAACCGACAGCTTCCAGGTTCACCCAGCCTTAAATGGGTACCGGATTTTTTTCTGGGAAAGTAAAGCAGCATGGGTGTAATACCGACCACATTACCCAAAAATCATGTGCTGAAGGTCTGTAAAATATAGGGTCACTAACACCATATTTCCCTATATGGCACTTGGTGTGACCAGGGGTACTTTACTTTTTTTACTATAACACTATAACAGCAGCAGAAACAAAAAGAAGAGCAAAAGACTGCAAATGATATCTCCTCTCAAAGCTGAAAAGCAAGAATGAGAAAAACAAAAAGCACATTAATGTATTGTAAACATAATAAATACAGATAGGATAATGTATAATAAAGATGCAGAAATATAAATACAAGAAATATAGCAAAGCATATATAAGACAGCTTCAGTGGCTGAGTGGTTAGAGCCCTCACTATTGATCTGAAGAGTCTTGGTTCAATTCCCAGATGTGGCAATTTTTTTTTTCCTACTGAGGGTTCATCCAACCACAAATAATGGCTACCAGAGATTTATTTTGTGTGTGTGTTTGCGTGTGTTTGGGTGTATACAAATGGCCTGGCATGATACAACCACACCCCCAAAAGGTGTGCCACTCTTGACTGATCTTGATCCTTCCTGTACCATTAGACATCGCATAGGCTTGGCTTGTAGTGATTTTAGCCACCCATTTCTATTATTGGTGAGATGTTCAATCTCATCTAATGAGTCTATGCCTGCCAACTTTGCTTCTCTTATAAGTGTTCTATTTAGTGTCTCTTTAGGTCTTCCTCTCTTTTTGTATCTTGATATTTCCCATAGAAGAGCCTTTTTTTGGAATTCTCTTGTTGTCTTTTCTCAGCACATGCCCGACATATGTATACCTTCTCTTCTCGGTTGTAGACAATATCTTTGGTCACATGGCCATTTCTCCTATTTCAATATTAGTCTTGAATTCATTTAATTGTACATGGACAATTTTTTGTTCTTAGGCATTTGTCTTCAAAACCGTTTAGTTTTTTCTTAATCTCTTTTGTTGTTTTCCAGCTTTTACATACATAGAAAGGTAAGTGTTGATAATATGTTTGAGTTGAATATTCTAAGTTTTGTTTTCTTGCTTAGTATTTTTGACTTCCATACTTTGTCCAGGTTTTTTAATTCATTGCTGCTTTTGCTATCCTGCTTCTGATCTCTTTCTTTGTTTCACCTTCTTGATCTATATTCATCATCATCATCGAGTGCCGTCTCCTCAACAAAGGTTGGCTACCATGGATCGCCATTCCACTCTGTTTCTTGCTTTGATGGTGCAGGTTGTCATAGATTGACTTGTCCATCTTTTGATGTTACTCGTCCATGTTAGTCTTGGTCTATCTCTGCTTCTTTTACCTTGTATTTTCCCTTCCAATATTACTTTTAGTATGTTGTTGTGTCTTTTAACGTGTCCCAAAAACTTCATTTGTCTTGTCTTAATTGTATTTAGTAGTTCCCTTTTTATTTTTAGTTGTTTTAAAACTTCATCGTTTGTTTTCTTTTCTTTCCATCCAATTCTACCTAAATAGGTTGATCTACATTACTACAAAAATATATACAGTGGTTTGCTCTATCCAATCCCTGGCGATTGGGATATATATTGCCCTCTGGGGTATTATTATTTTTCATTATTTTTGTTTGATCCCTGTTGATTTCAAGTCCTATTTTTTCCACCTTGGATGATAAGGTATATACGATGTTTTGCCTATTGTTGATATTGTCACTTAGGAGCACTATATCATCTACAAAATCTAGATCTTCCAACTAATTCTTGTCATACTATTTAATGACATTATTGTCTTTGCAACATTTACTCATTATGTAATCAATGGTAATTCCAAATAGCAATGGTGATATTATACATCCCTGTTTCACTCCTGTTTCAATTCTAAACCAATAACTCATTCCCTCCTCTGTGCAAACTGCTCAAGTGTAGCCATCATATATGTCTGTTATAATGTTGGTAATTGTTGGTGCTATTCCATAATGTTTCAAGATATTCCACAAAGACAATCTATGTTTGCTGTCAAATGCTTTTTGAAAATCAATGAAATTACAAATTAATGGTTGTTATTTTTCTGTATGTTCTTCTAGTATTATCCTTAGAATGAATATTTGACATATATAAGACAGCTTCTCCCCTTTCTGAATCCTGCTTGTTCTTCGTGCATAATATTGCCTACAGTATCTTTTATTCTGTTCATCATGATTTTATATAAAACCTTGGAGGTAACTGATAAAAGCATAATTCCTCTCCAGTTATTACAATCTTTAAGATTGCCTTTTTTCTTTAGGTAGTTTGATAATAATCCCTTTCTTCCAGTTTGTAGAAACTCTTTCTTCATCCTAATTCTTAGGTCACCTAAGAAAAAGTGTGCCATTGGTCATTATAAAATATGGCCACTAATACCATATTCCCAATAAGCCTTTAACTCATTCCGTACGTTCCGCCGCATGGTGCGCTATTTCTGTTTCGGTTGCGTATGTTCAGCCGCATGGTGCGCCATGCTAAATTTTATTAGTGTGAACGCCATCAAACCATATTCGTTTTACATGTCTTGTATCATCTGGATATTGGTGAAATCTAATACCTTGTTCAATTATCTAAACATTCATATATAATATGTTATACGTTAGATAAATATAAATATATAGAATGATTCTTAAAACCATGAACAATTTTGTCTCTAAAATCTCTTCCGTTGCGTCGATAAAAAGCGAAAAAAACGGAAAGAGTTACGGCAAGGAGGGACCCTTCACTTTTTCATCTAGAAATGTTTATATAAAACTATAAAAAAAAATATTAAAATCTAAATTTCTAAATACAAAAACAAAGTTTAGGATTTTCCATGCTGACATATGCACGTGAGAACAAGAAAACAAGAAAAGAAGTAGAATAACAAAATGTCCCAGGAAAATATTTTGTACATCATATAATAAATTAATAACAAGTTCAGAAGAATGAAAAATAGCAACGCAACCAACGTTATCGTCTATAAAAATATAAAAATAAGGTGGGACCATGTTGACCATGTAATGAGAAGAGATAACAAGAGCCACAAAGCAAGTCCTCAAATAGGAAACGGCAAAAGAGAAAAAATAATCAAAGATGTAACAGTAATCATATATGAAGTGATTATATTCGTTCAGTTAACTGTAATGAGGTGCGCGTGGCCGTGTGGCTAAAACCACTGTTCCGCTAGCTAAAAAGCTGACCTACGGTGTTCGAAGCCCGAGGAAGACAGAAAGGATTTTTTCTATCAGGGGTGAAATAAAAATCCCGAATCGCACACCTCGTGGCGACTGCTTGACCAAGCGGCCTTTATCCTTCTAGTTCTATCGTTGCCCCCTGACATACACCAGCAATGGTACCATGTGTCGTAAAGATAGTTTTTTTTTTTTAGTTAACTGTATTGAACAGAAGCCACACACACATTGACTACCACTAGGTTTAATACACCGTGGCCACGCCATTTTGTGGAATTTTTTTTTTTTATTTGAAATAACAGCAAGAAAATTTGTTTTAATTGGTCTGAAACACAGTTTGTTTGAACAATTTGATCAGAAAGTCATAAAAGATGATAAATAAGAGAATTACAAGGTTTTAGCAGAAATAATTGCAGAAATGTCAATAAATTAAAAACCACAAGATGAGGCTCCTGGTTTACTCACGTCGGCTACTAGGGCCACATTTTGCAGCTCGGTGTATGGAATGTTTTAAGCATGATTTTAATTTAAAGACAATACATCACTCCAGGAAGAAAACAGTAAACACCCAAACAAACATTTAGTATAAAGACTATCTCCCATGATTGCTCACCTCTCTAGCAAATGCTTTAATCCATACAGCAAATTCCTCATTTTCTTTCCCAGTTTCTTTTTCCTTTTGTGTTTTCTTTGAACTCTGCTTGATTTTCTAGTAGACAAAACAAACACGCAAAATTGTGATTCTAGAAACAACTCAACAAACACAAACATTTTCTTCTTCAGCTTTCACCCAATAAGTGGGCATGCCCAAACAGTGTCACTAGTTTATGGTAACCCATGATATCTGCTCTATTCGGCCCGGGGAGATTTTAAATTGTTTCACAACTTTTGCACAAGAAGCTGCCATTTCACTCTGCTTTTATCAACTTTTTAACAGTCTTACAGTAATGCATGTTTTGATATTTCAGTTAATTACTGTTACACCTAGAAGAATATAAACATTTATTTTTGGTTTATTTATTTAAATCAGAAATACAAGTCAAAAGCATAAATAAATATTCTCTGCATTGTGTTACTCAACATGGTGTTCCATCAATGATTAACCAACACTGACATTTTCTGAATGTCAAACCCCATTCAAATCTGGTAACTCAACAATAAAACCATATTTCCTCAGTGACTCATTGAGTATGTTCAGAAAGATCACAACTGGCTGTACTTGATGGCAGTGGTTAGAGTCTCTGGGATGGTCTATTCTAACAAGTGACAGCTTCATTTTCATGCCAGGGCACGTGGGTATAAGATATAATGAACATGCCGATAGACTTGCCAGTTAGGCTGATGTTGAGTGCGAAAGGGTGATGGACCCCTCTGACATTCTGAGTGCTCTCAGGGATGTTGGGTGAAGAAATAACTCCAAAAACATGACCCCAAATCAGCAGCCATGAACAGACTTCATGAACACCATGTCAAGATGGGAGATACCAGATGAGAGCGATATGCAGGGATGAAAAGAAGGCTTGTCAACCAACACAATGTTGGTGTTGCTAGTAGCTACACATTGATGGATATAGTTCGGAAGAGATCTTAGCACTTATGGATTTGTCCGATGTGTAATGAGGTTGAGATGACTAAACTAAAACCATATTCCCTGGTGCTCAAGTTCTCCATCAGTCTCCTCTGTTGAGTATCTCAACCACTGATGCTGGCTACAACAACAATCTTTACCATTGTCCACAACATCTCCAGAGAACTGATGATCAAAAATACATAGCACTAAGATAGTAAAACATCAGTTGCTGCGACAACATTGTCAACTCAGTTATGACAATTCCATCCTTGACTGACTGATCAGAACATCTCCAGCAATACTTCTATATTCCAGTAACCTGGCCACAGAAATCTGACTCAATATTCAGAACAAAGATTTACACCAAAATAGTCTTATATGTCCTTGTACTAAAGCCAGCTTCTATCTATATAATATAATCAGCTTCTATCTATATAATATAATCAGCTTCTATCTATATAATACAATCAGCTTCTATCTTCTTCTTTCCTTCCCCATTTGCCTTTCAGCGTTGAGGGGGCCATATAATTTGCGGCCTTTTCCTCTTCTGTTTGCCTCTCCTGCTGTTATGTTTCCTAGTGCTTCTAATATTATATCAGTCCATTTTTTTCATGGTCAGCCCTTGGGTCTGGTGTTTTTTGAAGGCTCATTGTGTTTTATTTTGATCTTACTGCCTTGTCATGTGGCCAAACCGTTTTATCTGTTGTTCCTTTATATATTCTATGGTGTGGGTTATTCCTAGCTTTCATCTCAGTTCTTTATTTCTGATCTTATCTCGCAGACTGTTTCCTGTCATTTATCTAACACATTTCATCTCAGTAGAGGTTAATTTTCTTATTGTTCTTCCATCTAGGGTCCAGATCTGGCATTGGTAGCACAATGTTGGGATAAAGATTGTATTGTAGAGTGTCCATTTTGCCTCTAGAGTTATTTCCTTGTTGGACAATAGTAGTGATAGCTGTCCAATGATTTAACGAGCTTTGCTGCATGTTGCTCCTATCTGTATATCATAATCAGCTTAAAATAAATCACTGTCATCACTAACATCAGCTGAGACTCTACATCAATTCACATCCTTCCTGTAACCAGAATAATCCCAATGATGACCGGCACAATCTTGACCAACTAGGTCAAATGATTATGTTCAGTTTTAGAACAAGTCACAACAAACTGAACAGACCCATGCATTAACTGTTGCTATCAGATAAACCAATGTGCATATTCAATCATCAAACTAAGGAAATTACAACCCAGGACTGCCCTATATCTGACCAGACAAGAAGGATACATTTTCCCAAAGATTCAGCAGCATAATGACAGCTGTATGGAGTTAAGAGAATCTATCACCGGCACTTGTTTGACAGTTTACACTCAGATGTGAACACAATAAGAACACCATGACAACAAACATCAAATGCAAACTGAGAACTTTAACAGAACAAACTATTTAAAGTACAGCTGATTATGTTACATCAAATGTAAATATTCTCACGATCAAACAACTTACGTTTTGAATGTTGTACTGAGCTAAATTTCCCAGCATTCCTGCTAACACCCGCGGGACGACACCTCTGTACAAGCCAGTGAAGCCATCCACCTTTTTTATATGTCCAACTATCAGTTTGAACAAAAATTGGATACAATTATATTGAATTTACAACAAGCAAAACAAGTTTCTTCACTTATATACTTCTCTATAAATATTAACACATTTATGTTGAGATATAAAAAATAAAACAGATGTAATAAGAGATATAAAAAGTAAAACAGATGTAATAAGAGATATAAAAAGTAAAACAGATGTAATAAGAGATATAAAAAGTAAAACAGGTGTAATAAGAGATATAAAAATAAAAAGTAAAACAGATGCAATAACAGATATCTAAAGTAAAACAGATGTAATAAGAGATATCTAAAGTAAAACAGATGTAATAAGAGATATCTAAAGTAAAACAGATGTAATAAGAGATATCTAAAGTAAAACAGATGTAATAAGAGATATCTAAAGTAAAACAGATGTAATAAGAGATATCTAAAGTAAAACAGATGTAATAAGAGATATAAAAAGTAAAAAAGAACTCTTCAGTTACACAAGCAAGTCTACACATTTAAAAAGTGAAACTGGAAGTGAGATTTAGAGCTCTTCATTATTAAATTAACCCCATCTTGGCATATCAATACAAATCATGGACAAATATTACTTCAACTAGATGACCATTGCACGCCAATAAGATATTACTATTCTTTTTGCATAGAGCGTCCAACATTGTACTCTGATTGTAACCATTAGTACTCCAATCTCTTGTCTAATATATCTACTGTTCTTTCGAGCCAATGATGGCACACAAACCTAAATTCTCCACCTAAGGTGATCTTTGCTATCAAATTTGGGACTTTGCACAGGATCTGCAATGTACCTCCCCAAAAGCCCCTGTTCTGGGCAAGCCTCACAACCTCAGTAAGGGAGCTGATATCTGGGAAGGCGTCAAAGCAAAGAGATGCAAACAAATGCATCAATTTGCGAAGCTGCAGTAAAGTTGAATGTGAATGAGAAGTGAACAAAATAAAATGCATCAAATTGCGAAGCTGCAGTAAAGTTGAATGTCATTGGTTATTATTGGTTATGGAAGGCCTCGGTATCACTGCAAACGAATCAAAATCCATAATTGATCAACCGCCCGTGCCAGTGGAATCATCCGAATTACTAACTCATCTCCCAAACAAAGAAAGGTAAATGTAGTCCCCATCGTAGCAGTCTCAGCACATGCCAAAAGACATAAGGCGAAACCGCGCAGAAAGTGAACACAGTCAACTGTTCCCTGTCATACGATATCATCCTTCATCGTAAACAATTGGGACATCAAAACATGATTAAAACAGATGAAACACACAGCTCACAGTGTGCACAGAGTATTTAACTCAGTAGCTCCTGCAACAAGCCGGACTTGGAATATGAGGAAACTGCAACAAGGACCACCCTTCAGACATAGCCTTCAATGGTTCCTGCCGCCTATCCACCATATACCATGGAAGTTCACGTCCTCCCGAAAATGATGATCGTCATATTGAAAACAAAAAATGTATAGCGTTTGATGATGTTAGGACATAGTTCTTGACACCAACCGAACATAGAAACGCACAGGTAGTCGTAGAATTATCACCGTCACACATAAAAAAATAGACCCTGCGGTTAGCGTACAATGAACGAAACAAGATACAAATTCCCAAAGAGGAAAATCTTCGGTCGACTTGAAGGAGCAATCCATTAATGCGTTTCACAGCATGTAAATAACTTGCGTCAAAAATCCCAATGTCAGCCATTGAACAGTACAACACTCACTGTCAGTTGAATGTGAATGAGAAGTGAGACAAATGGTATGGTTAAAGCTTTACGTGACTGATTACTGATATCTGTTGTGTTTGCATCTCACCTCAGTGCTCGTTTCAGTGTTTCTCTAAGACAAGTTGTTTTATTAGATATTTTTGGATGCTTTCTTCAAAGTCTAATTTTACTGCATTAGAAAATTGTGACAATGACAATAGAAGAAAGAAATTGAATATTTAATGATCACTTAATCAACCAACATGGCACATAATGATAATATAAATAACATTACAGTGTATTTTTTAAAACAATACTGAACAGAAAACTCTTAACGTATCGTGATCACATACAACAGCAAGCAGTACGTAGAATCAACAAATGAAGGATGCTCTCTCTGCCTACTAACACAATTACAACTACTTCCCTTTTACCACACTTATCTGTCTCCATCACCAACGTATTAGATAACAAAGTTACAGAATTTCAAAAAATATATAAAGTTATATTGGATGGAAAGAAAAGCAAATAAATGATGAAGTCTTAAAACAACTAAAAACGAAAAGAGAAACACTAAATACAACTCAAACAAGAAAAATGAGATTTTTGAAAAGACACAGCAGCCTACTAAAGGTAATCTTGGAAAGGAAAATATAAGGTAAAAGAGGTAGAGGCAGACCAAGACTAACATGGACGAGTAACATCAAAAGATGGACAACTCAACCTATGACAACCTGCACTATCAAAGCAAGAGACAGAGCAGAATGGCGCTCCATCGTAGCCAACCTTCGATGCAGAAACGTCATTTGATGGTGATGATATGGGAGTTGAGTATTAAACCACAGTATATGAAGGTGGGAGGGCCAGTGATCTTACTCGCTGTTGCTACTTTCCCCCAAAATTGTGAATTGAGTACCCATATCATTGTTATTTCTGTTGATTGAAAAACTTGGATTGAACAAATGTTTACTTTATTATCAAACCAGCATGTTTAGCTCTATGCTACAGACTCCCCATCACTAGCTGTGACTAGAAAATGCAAGAAAATAAAGATGTGCATAAAGTTGTGTGTCTTTATAGACAAAAGAGGAGGAACAGAGAATGATACCAAAATAAGGTTACAAAAAGCAAGAGCAGCCTTCGTTGCTATAGAAACATATAGAAATCCAAAGAACTTAGGTTAAATACAAAAATAAAAATTGCCAACTCCAATGTTAAATCAGTCCTATTATATGACTGTGAAACATAGAGAACAATAAAAATTACAATAACAAAGATACAGAGCTTAATTAATGGATGCTTGTGCAGAATAAAAGGATGGAAATGGCAGGACAAAATCACTAACTTAGAACTATGGGAAAGTACTAGTCAAATACTAGTGGACAAAGAGATACAATGAAGAGATGACACTAGATAGGACACACACTGTGGAAGGTAACTGAGAGTATTACACAACATGGCCTTTTTTTGGAATGTCCAGGGGAAGAGACAAAGAGGAAGACCAAAATATTCTTGGAGAAGACAGGTGGAAGCAGAGATGAAGATAATGGGGAAGCCATGGAATGATCTTAAAAGAATGGAAAGAAACAGAACAGCTTGGAAAGTGTTTGTTGAAGATTTATGCTCCACGGGGGGCTGAAAGTGTTTGTTGAAGACCTATGCTCCACTGGGAGCTGAAAGAAAAAAGGAAGAATAAAGTTGTGTTGTAAACCTGATGACAGGTTAAATAAATGCAAAATAATATTAAAATCAACCCGGGATTGTAACATCTTGATTACATGAAGGGACACCACAAAAGAAAACAACTGCTAGAACAAGAAGCTAAAAATAAATAAATGATTTCAGCATCATCATCATCATCAAGTACCATGCCTGCTGGCGTAGGTGATCATGTCTCTCCACAACTTTCGATCTCGACAGTTATTTATGATTTCTGTTGTTGACCTTCTGCCAAGTCATTGTCTTAATCTGTCTGGTATCTTTTCTCTTTGCTTCCCTCTATCTCTTCATCCCTCAATTTTCCCAGTTGTCACAATATTTTCCAGCTGTTCTCTTCTCATTGCATGGCCAAAAAATGATGGTTAATTTCAGCATAGCACATCATAAATGATAAGACAATTTATTGTAGTGTATTTTTATGTCATTAACAGACATAGGTCAGTCTAGATGGTTTCTACTATAATATATCAGATTTGACATCATGCTACTGTACACATCAGTAAAGGCATCAAGATGCACCAAGACGCATAGAAATGTGAAGCTGCTGTAACGAGCTGTAAAGCTGCTGTAACGAGCTGTAAAGCTGCTGTAACGAGCTGTAAAGCTGATGTAACGAGCTGTAAAGCTGCTGTAACGAGCTGTAAAGCTGCTGTAACGAGCTGTAAAGCTGATGTAACGAGCTGTGAAGCTGCTGTAACGAGCTGTAAAGCTGCTGTAACGAGCTGTAAAGCTGCTGTAACGAGCTGTAAAGCTGCTGTAACGAGCTGTAAAGCTGCTGTAACGAGCTGTAAAGCTGATGTAACGAGCTGTAAAGCTGATGTAACGAGCTGTGAAGCTGCTGTAACGAGCTGTAAAGCTGCTGTAACGAGCTGTGAAGCTGATGTAACGAGCTGTGAAGCTGCTGTAACGAGCTGTAAAGCTGCTGTAACGAGCTGTAAAGCTGCTGTAACGAGCTGTAAAGCTGCTGTAACGAGCTGTAAAGCTGATGTAACGAGCTGTAAAGCTGATGTAACGAGCTGTGAAGCTGCTGTAACGAGCTGTAAAGCTGCTGTAACGAGCTGTAAAGCTGATGTAACGAGCTGTAAAGCTGATGTAACGAGCTGTAAAGCTGATGTAACGAGCTGTAAAGCTGCTGTAACGAGCTGTAAAGCTGCTGTAACGAGCTGTAAAGCTGCTGTAACGAGCTGTAAAGCTGCTGTAACGAGCTGTAAAGCTGCTGTAACGAGCTGTAAAGCTGATGAAACTGACAATTTTTTTTTAAAAAAAGAAGAAAAAAGTGGTATGGTAACAGCTTTATGTGTTAATTAACAAAACAAAAGTGGATGTTTCAGCCAAGTGGGCCTTCATCTGGAACAACAAACAACAACACAAAAATATATATAAGGATATGTACACAAATCTAACTACATGGTGAATAATATGCTAGATACTCAAGGAAAGAAATATAAAAATAGGTCATTTCCTTGTGGTCCTGAGCATGGTCAGCTTCTGAATGAACTAAAATAGGTGGGCGGGCTGACCAACTATATATCTCACTGACCAGGCAGTCAGGTGAGATGACGGAAGAGTTCTAAAAATATGGGGAGGTGGGTACAAGATACATATAAACTTTATATATCTAACTGTATTTGTACACAATGAACAGATGTGTAAAAAAGCATGTGTACATAACCATAGACATGCGTCTATCTATCTATCTACTGTCCTTTTGAGCCGAAGACGGCACATATGGCAGAACCACAGTCTCAAAAACAGAAACCTTGCGTGCCAAAATGGCACATATTGCAGAGATCACTGCTCTAAAATCTATGGCGCTGTTTCCATAACAATACTTTTTACAATGACAGCTTGTCAAGCCATCGATCAACCTCCTTAGTCGTCTCTTACGACATGCCTGGAAGGTCACAGTGTAACTATTCCTCTGAATAGGTTTCTTTTAATGTTAAATGAAACACAATAAAATGTACTAGAAAATAATGCTTCTGATATGAAACCAACACTTTTTAGTTAGATATAACACAGATATATGAATAAAAGAACAAATGATATGCATGCGTACAAGCATAAATTATATTATATAATTGTATAATATATAATCATAGTATATATTACCACAAAGCACACAAAAGAAAACCTGAAGGTGTCCAAATGTGCCAATACATATGCAGACAAATATACATACATGTATAGGTTCGGTAGCGCATGGGGGTAAGAAATGTGTGATCAGTAGAAGTCAAGAAGCTAAAGGGTCGAAAATCTAGCTCGATGGGGTGGGAGTTGGGGGAACGAAACACTATTTCTGGTGATCAGATTGCATCCAGATAAGATCTATCATCATCAAGTACCAAGCCTGCTGGCGTAGGTGATCATGTCTCTCCACAACTTTCCACCTCGACAGTTATTTATCAATTCTGTTGTTGACTTTCTGCCAAGCCATTTTCTTAAGCTGTCTGGTATCTTTTCTCTTTGCTTCCCTCTATTTCTTCGTCCATCAATATTCCCAGTTGTTACAATATATTCCAGTTGTTCCCTTCTCATAACATGGTCAAAGAATGATGATTGTTTCTTCCTATTATTGGATACTAGATATCTTTTTGATTTGGCCTTTTTCAGAACATTTATAATCTCTAGATAATGTTTAAAAAAATCTTAACTGAAGAAAAAAAAGGTTTTATGTCTTCAAATCTAACCATGTGCACAAATTTGTTCGTCATTAATTATTAATGAACATGCACTCACCATGAGTGGGGAAAGCACTAGAGTTGGAGTAGGAGAGGCCATGTGGATTGTTTCTTTTTGATTGAGACTAATCATAGAAACACAGGTTCAATAATGACATTCTTTTTAAATTGTGACTGGGAAACAGAGTGGTCTAACGATAGGACATCAAACTCTGGACAGGAAGGGACCTGGTTCAAAACTACATTGAGCCAAGTGCAGGGGTTAAAGGGAAGCTGCATCAACAACTAACTAGCCAACCATATCATAAATCTGTTACAATATCTTGTTTATATATTTTTATTCCCATTTTTTTTTCACTAGAAAATAAAGAGCTAATTAAAAATGTGAGACTAACTGTATTTGAAGACATTTGGGTAGACATAGATATCCCGTCTGAAGAAGAATGTTGTAGCTCTCTCTGGTGACAGGGGTTCATGACCAACCTAAGAAAATAAATATACAATAATTGTATCCACTAAAACAAGATGTCTTCTATTTTGATGGAAAGATAGAGGCATTTGTGAAAAATGTATGAATATATTACAAACTATACACACAAGTGTGATGCATAATATAAGAAGAATGAGAAAGCAAGAGGAAAGCAAAACTTAACAGGAAGGTTCTTACTTTTCATCAGTGTACTATATTCTGAAATTCACTCCAAACTAAACCATTTTGATTTTTAAAATTGTGTTTCAGTAGCTGACTTCTAAATTGTCATCCCATAAGACATAAGATCCAAAACCTTGGGGGCGAGGGAGTATTGCAGGGGGAATAAGGACAGACTTCATCATCCATTCAACCATCACCACTTCTCTTTATCTTCATTATACTGTTTGAGACTCTGCAAATCAAAGTCTGTACATTCTTGAATGTTATTTTCCCATCTCCTCTACAACAGTTTAATAACAATGGTCATCATTATTCCATGGAGAAAGAATCTAACTAATGATGAGATGTAGTTACAATGTAACTTCTGCTTCTTACCTACTACTCAGTTCAACTCACTGTTGAGACTAACAATGATTTTTTTTAAAAAATGATATTATTGATCTATTATTATCAAACTGAAAGTATATAAAAATAATAATATATATATTTATTATATATATATATATATATATATATATATATATATATAATAATAATATATATATATATATAATATAATTATATTTTATTTTCAATTTTTCATTTCAATTTTCATTAACATTGAAAGTGAAAGGAAATAGCAAACTAGAAGAAAATTGTGGAGAGAATAGCAATCTACCTATCATCTAGCAGACAACTTACAACTGATCGTACTTGGTGTAGAATGTTCTACCAACAAACATAATTGATAAGCAGGCGGAGGAAGGAAGACAACAAAAATATTGGAAGTGGTGTGGTCTCGTGTTGTTCCTCGGGTCAAAGTCAATAGTTCAGCTGGCAACATTTACAGCGTTAAGTTTAAGGAAGAAGACACAGTCAAATGTCAAGATCATTATTATAAGTAAACTGCATGTACCTGCATCAAGACTTTAGCATAGCCGAATGGATGCAGCAAGGCCGTAATGACGGCACCACTACCGTACTGGACCAGGGACAGAGCCACCATTTTCCTTTTACATAAACTGTTATAAACATGGATAGGATTAACAACTACATAACTTTGTGTTTGTTTTTTTTTTCAATATTGTTCTTCTAATACTTTGATATTCTTATTATCAAGGAGATAGTCTATCTTTTACCAGAATTAATAAGGAGCTACATATTAAAATCCTCTTCCTTTAATTATATAGTTTATATGTAGTTTCCAATCCAGTAAAAGTATTATCAGATCACTTGCCGTGACCAGATGGGGATGCTATTTTTTTCTGATGTATTTTCTTCCATTGTTTTTGTATCGCGAGTTAGTCTCTGAACATAACACCCCTGCAGCCTGGGAAGACATGGCTACAGAATGCAATCTGTGGAAACACACTCTAAAGCTCCACCCCAAACAAGAAGAAAACAGATTCATAGGGAGAAAAAAAGAGACAATACGCGGCGAAAGAAAAGAAAAGAAAAATTTCCTAGGGGTGCTGCAAAATCCATGGTCAACTTACTCAACTATGATTGAAGCAATGGTGTATTCTCTATGATACCGCAGCTACCGCCGGTAGCCTCAACATATTAACGAAATACACAAGGAAATTATATTTATTATATTTTTTAAAATAATTATATTACAAATTTTCGATTATACTATTACACATTTCGTAGGCCAATCTGATTTATTTGCTTTGATTTGCATTTATTAAAGCAAGGTTTTTCTCTGGCCACTATAACGTTTGTCAATGAAACGAAACTATTCTACATTGAAACCTCTAGGAGTCAGCGGTATATTTTTCCTCTATCCGAATCTTGTATTAACGACCTTGACATTCAAAAATTCCCGTCAAAATAATGTACCGGTTGTTACCGACGGAAGGAAAGTGGATACATACAAGACGATAAATATACATTTATATATTCAGGTAACACAAAAGAACATCAAAGAGGAGTAGGCATTCTAATAAAACGAGAGCTACAAAAATATATAAATACTCAATTGACATATAATGATAGGAATATACTAATAAAATGAAGGCAAAACCATTCGACATAGCAATAATACAGACATACGCACCTACTCAAGACTATACAGACGAACAAATAGAGGCATACTATGAAGATCTAAACACAGTTATGAAGCAAGTGAAATCATCAGACATCTTGATTATAATGAGTGATATGAACGCTAAAGTAGGAAAAGGTAAATATAAGACCATAATAGGAAATCATGGTCTAGGAAAAAGGAATAACAGAGGAGAAAGATTAATACAATTTTGTGAAGAAAACAGACTGATAATATGCAACACCTTCTTTGAACAAGAGAAAAGGAAATTATACACATGGAAAAGCCCTGGAGACAAGAAGAGAAATCAAATAGATTACATAATGATAAAAGACAGATTCAGGAACAGCGTCAAGTAAGCCAAACCTACCCAGGAGCAGACATTAATTCAGACCACAATCCTGTAATGATAAAAATGAAAATCAAATTAAAGAGGAGCAAACAAAAAACTAATTCAGCAACACCAATAGATATAACAGCGTTAAACCAGAAAGATGTAAAAGAAACTTATACTGTACAAGTAAAGAACACATATCAGAAGCTACTAGAAGAGGGGATTGAGCAGTACAGAAGAGAAAATCCTGAGGAAAAAGTCACAACAAAATGGCAATGCATAAATAACAGCATGCAAGAATCCTGCAACACCTTGTCCAAAAAGGAAAGTAACAAAAAAACAAAAATGGATAACTGACAAAATCGTAGAAAAAATGGAAGAAAGAAGACAAGCGATAAACACTGCCAGATACAAGGATATTGACAATGAAATACGGAGAATGTGCAAAAAGGTAAAAGAAGACTGGCTCAACCAAAGATGTCTAGAAGTCGAAACTATGGAAAGTAAACAAAACTTAAGAGAGATGCACACAGAAATAAAGAGGATGACAAATAAAGACAAAGAAGCTACAGGAAATGGATGTACTGCACACAAAAAGGGAAGGATGCTAACAGACAACAAAGATATAATAGATAGATGGCAAGAATATATAACAGAATTATTTCATGACGAAAGGGACAAAAAGCCAGACATAAAATGTACATACAACTATAAAATCCTGAAATCTGAAGTAGAAAAAGCTATAAAAACAATGAAAAAGGGAAAAGCAACAGGGCTTGACAATATACAAATAGAGATGATACAGGCTGTAGAAGAGTTTGGCATCGAAGTGATCACAGACATGTGCAATGACATATACCATACAGGATACATACCAAACGATCTAAAAACATCAACTTTCATTGCATTGCCTAAAAAGAATGATGCAGTTGAATGCAGTGACTTCAGAACAATAAGCCTAATGAGCCAGGTAACAAAAATTTTACTAAAAGTTATACAGGGAAGGATTCAGAATAAAATCAATACTGAATTAGATGAGCAACAATTTGGATTCAGGAAAAACAGTGGGACAAAAGAAGCCATATTCAGCATGAGAACGTTGACTGAAAAGTCATCATCATCATCATCGTGTGCCCTCTCCGCAACGAAGGTTGGCTACCATGGATCGCCATTCTACTCTGTTTCTTGCTTTGAAAGTGCAGGCTGACATATATTGACTTGTCCATCTTTTGATGTTACTCGTCCATGTTAGTCTTGGTCTGCCTCTGCCTCTTTTACCTTGAATTTTTCCTTCCAATATTACTTTTAGTAGGCTGTTGTGTCTTTTAACGTGCCCCAAAAATTTAATTTGTCTTGTCTTTATTGTGTTCAGCAGTTCTCTTTTTATTTTCAGTTGTTTTAAAACTTCATCGTTTGTTATCTTTTGTTTCCATCCAATTCTACCTATTCTTTTATATATCCACATTTCAAAGGCTTCAATTTTCTGTTCTGTTTTCTTGTCTAATGTCCATGTTTCTGCACCATACAGGAATATTGAGAAGATGTAACATTTTGCCATTCTTAGTTTCAGCCCTGCTGATATTTGTTTTGTTGTTAGTATATTTTTCATGGCATTAAAATTACTTTTTGCCATACCTATTCTTTTGTTTATTTCAGTTTTGCATTTTCCATCATTGGTTATAGTATGTCCCAGGTAGTTGTAACTCTGGACTGTCTCCAGATGTGTTCCCTCAACTGTGATATTTAATTGTAGGTCTTGAGAATTTTCTTTGTTTATGATCATAGTTTTAGTCTTTTTGATATTCATTTCTAGTCCATATATTTTTGCTTGTTGTGTTTATCACATTAAGCAAGTGTTGTAGGTCTTTAGCATTTTCTGCTAGTAGAACAGTATCATCAGCATATCTTAGGTTATTGATTATCTTTCCATTAATGTTTAGGCCTGGTAACTCTGAGATGTTTTTAAAGATTTGCTCAGTGTATAGATTGAACAAGCTTGGTGATAGGATGCATCCTTGTCTTACTCCTCTTTTTATGTCCATGGGTGTAGAGTTCTCCTTGTTATATCTTATTATTGCTGTTTGCTCCCAGTACAAATTACATATTAGTCATATGTCTGTGTCGTCTAGATTTATATCCTTTAGGCAGTCTATAAGTTGGTTATGGTGTATTCTATCAAATGCGTTGGTGTAGTCTATAAAGCAAGCATATATTGGTTTGTTTACTTCTGTGTACTTTTCAATCAATGTTCTCATGCTGAATATGGCTTCTTTTGTCCCACTGTTTTTCTTGAATCCAAATTGTAGCTCCTCTAATTCAGTATTGATTTTATTCTGAATCCTTCCCTGTATAACTTTTAGTAAAATTTTTGTTACCTGGCTCATTAGGCTTATTGTTCTGAAGTCACTGCATTCAACTGCACCATTCTTTTTAGGCAGTGCAATGAAAGTTGATGATTGAAAAGTACACAGATGTAAACAAACCAATATATGCCTGCTTTATAGACTACACCAAAGCTTTCGATAGAATACACCATAACCAATTTATAGACTGCCTAAAGGATATAAATCTAGACGACACAGACATACGACTAATATGTAATTTGTACTGGCAGCAAACAGCAATAATAAGATATAACAAGGAGAACTCTACACCCATGGACATAAAAGAGGAGTAAGACAAGGATGCATCCTATCACCAAGCTTGTTCAATCTATACACTGAGCAAATCTTTAAAAACATCTCAGAGTTACCAGGCCTAAACATTAATGGTAAGATAATCAGTAACCTGATGATACTGTTCTAATTGCAGAAAATCCTAAAAACCTACAACAATTGCTTAATGTGATAAACATAACAAGCAAAAAATATGGACTAGAAATGAATATCAAAAAGACTAAAACTATGATCATAAACAAAGAAAATTCTCAAGATCTACAATTAAATATCACAGTTGAGGGAATACATCTGGAGACAGTCCAGAGTTACAACTACCTGGGACATACTATAACCAATGATGGAAAATGCAAAACTGAAATAAACAAAAGAATAGGTATGGCAAAAAGTAATTTTAATGCCATAAAAAATATACTATAGTCCTTTCAGAAATTCATAATCACACCTGAATTAGCTTTGCGTGATAACCGCTTGTTATTTTAGTTTCAAAATTTCCATGCAATCTTAGAATATTGATGACGCAAAGATTTTGGTATTTTTTATTCTACAAACACAACAGATTTTGCACATCAGCGAATTCCTTTGATCTATTATGACGATATCACACAAGTTGATTCAAATTTAGAGTTTACAGTAATCGTGTTAAATTTTCCAGTTTACGGCAATTCTTGTCAGAGGCGTATCTACATAGTGCTTAATTGTGGGTGTTGTTCGTTATGTGTATTTGCAAACATGAATTCAATTGGTTACAATTGCTGATATAGTAAAAAAGTAACCTTTTGCATAGTTATAAATTTGCATTTCAAACTCATTGTAATTTAGATATAAATGTTGGTATTTAAAGTCAACAAATTGTCTACTGAGTCTTCACAAAATTAATAAAGATACACCTTCTCTTCGCTAATTAATGCCAAGGCCGTGGTGCGTCATATCGTTCAATAGCAATTCAGTTTTGTGCACGGGATTTTCCTGAAGTTAGTGTTTCTGCAATAGCCAAACTATTTTACGTGAACGACCGCACCAAATTAATGTATATATCCTAAAATGGTGTCAAATTCGAACAGGGTGAATTTAATATAGCCTAAAGAAGAAAACTTTTAGACAAGATTAAATTTCTCAGAGCAAAAAGTATTTCTATAACGTCATAAATATTCTAAGATTGCATGCAAAGTTTGAAACAAAAATAACAAGCGGTTATCACGCAAAACTAATTCAGGTGTGATTATGAATTTCTGAACGGACTATAACAACATAACAAATATCAACAGGGCTGAAACTAAGAATGGCAAAATGTTACATCTTCTCAATATTCCTGTATAGTGCAGAAACATGGACATTAGACAAGAAAACAGAACAGAAAATTGAAGCCTTTGAAATGTGGATTTATAGAATAGGTAGAATTGGATGGAAACAAAAGATAACAAACGATAAAGTTTTAAAACAACTGAAAATAAAAAGAGAACTACTAAATACAATTAAGACAAGACAAATGAAATTTTTGGGGCATGTTAAAAGACACAACAGCCTACTAAAAGTAATATTGGAAGGAAAAATACAAGGTAAAAGAGGCAGACCAAGACTAACATGGACGAGTAACATCAAAAGATGGTCAAGTCAGTCTATGACAGCCTGCACCATCAAAGCAAGAAACAGAGTGGAATGGCGATCCATGGTAGCCAACCTTCGTTGCGGAGAAGGCACACGATGATGATGATGTTACCGCTAGATGAATGCGGTTTCATGGGTTATTTGTAGCTCTAGTCAATCAGAATCATCACAAAGTGAAAGTGAAACTTATAATTACCGGAAATTCCTTAGCTATTTATAACTACGTTATGCGCATCAGGTCAGCATCTCAACAGTACAGTACTTTCAATGATAAAGTCATCAATACATTTTCGTCCTTAACAAGAGGGATAGAGTTTACATATAAATAAGTAAGCAATTTAAAATGTAGTGAAGTCATTAGAAAATATTACTTTATGTTAGCCTACTGAATATAATGTATGTTTTTATTTATTATATCAACGGTAGCCCAGACCCCAAAACCAGTATATGTCACTGGACTGAAGCTAGCCACTATGACTAACTGTAGCCACTACAGTTAGATATGACTGAAGGTAGCCACTACAGTTAACTATAACTAACTGTAGCCACTACAGTTAGCTATGACTGACAGTAGCCACTACAGTTAACTATGGTTGACGGTGACCACTACCTACAGTTAACTATGACTGAAGGTGGCTACTACGATTAGTTCTGCACTATACATCTTTCTTCTAGAGACAGATAACAACAAATGAATGTTATGACGTAGAGAGACTTCCGAGGTGACAGATCAACGAATCATTTCAGGAGAAGAGTGTTATGTTTATTAAACTCTGAAGAAAAACAAACACACACACAAATATCACATCATTCTTCTACTACTTCTTCTAATAAGATAGCAGATACCCTGAGATGTAAGTTACTCGCCGACACTATTTGAGTGGTATATGTTAGAAGCATTATCTAGAGTACAGGTCACTGTGTGATATTGAACGTTGTCCCCGAGACACTGTCCTGATGCTTTTTAAAGATTTCCTTTCCCGTTTGCCTTCAATCGTCGAGGGAAGATATAGTTTATGGTGTTTTCCTCTGCTGTTGGCCTCTCCTGCTTAGTTTCCTAATGTTTCTAATATTCCATCAATCCACATTGTTCGAGGTCGGGAAAGACCAGTCAAATACAAGTGAACAAAGAGATAAGACAAAGACGATGGCGCTCCATACGACAAACAATACGGAGACCAACTGATAGTTTTACATGACATGCACAAGCAATTTTTTAATTTTTTTTATTTTGGAGTGAGAAAGGAAGCAAAGAGGAAGGCCAAAATATACTTGGAGAAGACAGATGGAAGCAGAGATGAAGAGGATGGGAGTAGTATACAAGGGTCCAACTAAGTCGCATTGTGGCGCTAAATTAACAAAGATATATAGTGTGGCGCGCGGCGCGCATAAAGCGTGTGGCGCAGGGGGAGTTAACCGTGACATTTCGTGTCGAGGTATTGACCTCTAGTCCCGGTGACCCGGAAGTGACGTGTTTATGTCTGGTGTGTGCTGACTTTGGAGCGCTTGGTGTACTTGAGCGATAGTGATAGGTTAGTAGATTATACAACATCAATGAAAAACGATCAATATAAGACAGAAGACAAAGATATATTTTATTCTTTTATTATCTCAATAGGTGTATAACATACATTGATATTATATAACATTACAAAAATATTCAGTACATTGAGTCAATATATAGTACATGGATAACATTTATTTATAGATAGGTAGTTGGATGTCGGCTTAGCTATGTGGCGTCGATGAATCATAAGGGGTGAAACTGTTAGAGATTCCTGGTTAGGCTAAGCTGGTAGTGTAAAGAGTTAAATATCTAAAGGCGTAGTCAAGACGTTATCATCAGCTACCTTTCTTTTTATATAGAAATAGGAAAGAGCATTTCTTGTTTGACTGTAGGAAAATATGGAATTATTTAAGACTTTGAAACCTACATTTTTCCCACCCTTAGCCTTTTGCGTAGCGAGAACCTCTAAAAACATATCTTTATCTAATTTGTTGTGTTGCTTGCTTAGCCCTTTACAACTGATTTTATCGTAATCTCCACTACAATGGTACGTCTTACTACATAAGCTAACAAGAGCTGTCCCTTCGTACTCTAGTTTAAAAAGCCCGGGCGTTCGTTTGGTGTATGCTTTAACACCCTTACAGTTTATACAGTCTGTCTTGCTAGTATGTTCATCGCAAAACTCGGCAGGAAACCAGTCTTTATATACACTATTAAACTCATCCCGCAGACCTGACTTAACAATATCCTCTAGCTTAGGTGCACTTAAAGCCAAGTATAAACTATCAGTATCTGTTTCACATAACTGAAAGTTGGACCTATCTACAAACTTATCTAAGAACTCGAAATAAAAATCTAACATACGAAGTTTTGCATATTGATAGACGAAGAAACCAATTTGTAGGGGCAAGTCCCAAACAGTTTGAACCCCCTGAACATACGAGACAGCGCTATGATTGACCTTATTGGTTAGAGTCTTCCCGTAGGCTGAGTTTCCTAAGAGCTTCATCGTATCGCTTACTATAGATTGACTTTCATCTAGATCACCAGCCCGCCTAGCGTCAGAAACCATTTCGCCAAACTTTTTAAAACAACTAGACGGTTGATATTCTATAACTTGATAAATTTTTGTTACCGCCAATCCGTGGTCTAAATACCATTTTAACAGTGGTGTTGCCAACAAAATTTTTTCCCCAACATAACTACCGATTAGGGTGCGACGAGGGGTTGACAACAAGTTATGTTTGAGGGCATATTCACCCATAAACGGTCCAATATCATCACGCGTGACATCAATATTTTTGAAAATTGGAGTCATCTCACTGAAATGTTCCTTCAGACGGTCGGGGACGTGTAGATCACATTCCACTAAACCAAAACATGTCCCATCTGAAACAGAAGCCAGAATCTGTTTATCACTGAGAGGGAGCCCTTCTTTAGAGTAAGAGGGTCTAGCTCTAGAGATGGCTTTAGAAAGGAAAGCCCTAATGGTTGGGTCAGACTTTTTCAGAGCCTGCCACTCACATACCCACATAACTTCTACTGGGACTTTTACCTCCTCAGTTAGGTAGGTGTGTATCTCACATGTTTTTTCAAACAGCTCGAACAAGGGTTTATTATTAACAGGGTTTCTATCTTTATCTTTGGTGAGGGGACAGTCTTTGTGACCATGGTACAGACAACCATGAAAATTATAGCCTCTTCTATTGGATTTATCCCACCCATCCACATGGATATTTCTAACACCCAATCGAAACTCCCTCCCATTAAACTGAGTTTTCAACTCCACCCCTTTTTGGTAGGCGACCCACGTTAACCACTCTCGACTTTGTTGGACATAATAGTTATCTTTTTCGACCCTAAACCCGGTCTCCATTCTTCTAATAATTGGGTAATCTGTTGGCATTGGGTTCATCAGAGCCCAAAGATACAACGCGTTGGCATCGTAACCTTGGATGGATTTGACTACCTTTCCGCCCCTAATAAACGTTTTGCCTACCTCGTGATACCTATGGAAAATTATAGAGGGACCCCCGACAATATTATCTCTAATCATTTTGTGTAGACTCGCCTGTTTGCTCGAACATAAACTAAACATTACACCCCTATCAACGGTCTTAAAAAGATACTTTAAACAAACACCCGGAACCGAAATGGCGTCTTTAAAACAGTCTACACCCCGCTCCCCATAAAAGCGAACCTGCTGCTCCAAGGCTTCTAAAAAGGGGACTACATCTTTGTTGTTATACCACACCAAAAAGTCCCTAAGTGTGGTCATGTTATTGTCCTTCCAGACCTTTTGGCACAGGGCGTACTCCTCCTTGGAAATGTTGGCATTTTTTAACGACGAATAAAACGTTTCGTGTGGGGGTAGTTCTGTCTCGTCCAACTTTTGGGGGTCGTCTATATATTCATAACAAAAGTAACCCTTTGTTTCACTAATCTTATAAGCCGCCAGATATTTACTATAGCTAAACCCGGGGCTAGATAGTTTACTATATCTAAGAATTTTAGATTCGGCGTTGCAATACACATAAAGTTATTGTTTCTTTTAACTATAAACTTGAACGGTTTTGCTACTTTGTAGTCTCCTTCCATTGTATCTTCCTCTTCGTCGTTAACAGCGGCTTCTTCTTCCTCTTCCATACTATCGCCTTCTTCGTCCACTTGGGCAGTGGCATCCATGAAGTGCTTTATTAAATAAGGTTTAATGACGTTGACGTCATATTTCCCTGAGTTAAACCCTATCACGGGAAGCTCTTTTAAATACTCATCAAACCTAACTACTATCTTGTCTTTATTCAGTTCATGGAGTTGAGTAAAAAATACGTTCAAACCGATCTCGCAACAACGAGTAGGCCTTAGCAGCGACACTAGTGAGATAATCAAGCATCTGACTAACTAAAATTTGTGGGTCACCCTTGGTTATGAAGCATTTTGGGGCCTCCCACCCTGGGACATTTGACGCTATAGAGCAGGAAAGGGGTACGTGTTTAGCTACAAAGGTAGTCGAGTGCGTCTCTTTGGGACATTCCCATTATCAAAGTAGCATTCATAATCGAATGTCGCCCTGAAGGGGTAAATAAAAGAATCTGGAGTACTGATCCCTTCAGCGCTGATCGCGTCCCATACACTTTCAGGTGAAGAGTAAACACCACCTTTATATGTCTCTACAGCCATATCCCCATTACACGTTTTTTCGTGCCTATCCATACGCCCAAACTTTTTCCACAGTTTCCCACATTTTCCACAAGAAAAGCTTTTACTGGCCCTGGAAAGATCGTTTATATAAAAGAAGTGATTTTTGTAAAGTAAAAGACGGAGAGTTTCACTATAACTACTACCACTTCTCAGCACAATACGCAAGGCTTGTTGAGAATCAAAGTCAAAAATATCTATGTTTATTGAAAAACAACTTTCTAAGAGAGGCATTTCGGCAAGAGTTACACCGGGAAAGTTACTTAACATTAGAGACGGGTTAAACTGTTTGAAAAGTAGTCTTGAAGCCTTTCTAACATCTTTAACAGAGGTCCCTCTATGGATAGCTAGACACCGGAAGAAACAGAGATTATCATTGTAAACTTTAGAATGGGAATCGGTTTGAATTATATTAATGCCGTAGTTGGATCCAATGTAGGGTGGGATATCTATCAGACACCCTATAGGATAATCTTGGAGTTTATAAATATAAACACTCGTACTGACTAATGCTTCTAATGTATATTTGGTTGTCTCCCTGTTTTTATTTGCATACCCTAATATATCACTTTCATTTAATCTATCAACAAACGTTTCAAAATCGTATCTGTTGTTAACTAACAATGGTTTGTCTAATCCTGTTGCATTATTCGAGCTGGCGTGAAAGTAACGCAACCCCTGTGTCTCCCTATGTCTTAAAACTAGATGATGACTATAATTCACCTTGAAACGCTTTTTCTGGGCTAGAAAAATTGGGTTTACAAAGGTCTTCCAATCTATAGGAGTATCAGGCTGATGAAATATAGTGTACGTGTCCATGTATTTGTTCCTACGTTCATGTGTTCTAATAGCTAACCAGTTGTTCTTATATATCTTCTTAACATCTTGAGGTAACTTATTTAGAGAGTCTGTTTCATTAATAAGTCTTGGTCTCTTTGAGGGTTCTTGAGTCGAACTCTTTACTCCCCGCTTGCGTGAGGTTGTCGATACCAAGGGGACTGGTAGTATTGATGATGTCGAGTTGTCCACAGCTATGTCATGGCTAGCAAGATGTTGTTGCAGATGTCTTGCTCCAGTAAAGCTTTGTTGGCAGATATACTGGGTAACACAGGGCTCTTTTGAAGGTACATGATCTGTTGACACAGGAGTTGGTGATGCAGGAACCACTGAGGCAAGAGATACAGGATGCTCTGTCTTGATATGTCTGGCAAGGCTGTCTACTCTTGTATATACTCGTTCACAAACATCACATTTGTATTCCTGACACCCATGTACACTAGCAACATGGCATTTTAGGTCTCGGCTCCGGGTAAAAGTTTTGGTACAGATATGACAAGTGTTAGACATCTGTAGAAAAGAAATTGAAACATTACAACTAAAGAGTAAAGAACAGTAAACATTACAAGAAAAGTAAACAACGAGATACACAACTTATCGAAATTAGGTCACAAAAGTAACACGTGGATACTAAAAAACCAACTTATCGAAGTTAGGTTACTAAAATAACACGTGGATACTAAACAACCAACTTATCGTAAATAGGTTACTAAAGTAACATACTATAATATTAAAGAACTAAGATAACACTTACTTTTTATGTGTTTGAAGGTACAAGACACATCCGTCGGCAACAACTGTAAGCGAAAGTCTGATTACAAGCTTCAAAGTCGCGTTATATATACGCCAGAAACACCGGAAGTGTTACTAAAAATAGAACTGACCGCTGATGCAATACCGGAAGTGTTACTAAAAATAACTTTTGACTGCTGACGTGATGCCCGTGGAGTTTCTAAAAATAGATTTTGACCTATGATGCAATACCAGGCGACTTTATAGGAGTTTTTCCCCTTGACCCTTTATGAGGGGACGCCCATGAAACTGTTAGAAATAGTAAATTTACACTCTAGGGTTACTCCAAACTTTATATTAAGCATCCCCATAGCAAAAATTTACATAAAAACAACTTTTAAAATTACTACCCCCGTACCCATTTTTGGCGGTTACGCCCATGAAACTGTTGAAAATAGTCAATTTAACATCTAGACATACCCAAACTTTATATTAAACATCTCCGTATCAAGAATTTACATAAAAACACCTTTTGAAATTACTACCCCTGTACCCATTTTTGGCGGTTACGCCCATGAAACTGTTAAAAATAGTCAATTTAACATCTAGACATACCCCAAACTTTATTTTAGTCATCCCCATATCAAGAATTTACATAAAAATCACTTTTGAAATTACTACCCCTGTACCCATTTTTGGCGGTTACGCCCATGAAACTGTTAAAAATAGTCAATATAACATCTAGACATACCCCAAACTTTATAATAAACATCCCCGTATCAAGAATTTACATAAAAACAACTTTTGAAATTACTACCCCTGTACCCATTTTTGGCGGTTACGCCCATGAAACTGTTAAAAATTGTCAATTTAACAGCTAGACATACTCCAAACTTCATTTTAGTCATCCCCATATCAAGAATTTACATAAAAACAACTTTTGAAATTACTACCCCTGTACCCATTTTTGGCGGTTACGCCCATGAAATCGATTAAAAAAATTGAAGTTTAACCTATTGGCATACATCAAACATAATATGTGACACGCCCATGTATCAAATTTGCCTAAAAACAACTTTTGAAATTACTACCCCTGTACCCATTTTTGGCGGTTACGCCCATGAAATCGATAAAAAATTGAAATTTAATACCTAGACATACCCCAAACTTTATATTAAGCATCCCCGTATCAAGAATTTACATAAAAACAACTTTTGAAATTACTACCCCAGTACCCATTTTTGGCGGTTACGCCCATGAAATCGATAAAAAAAATTGAAGTTTAACCTATTGGCATACATCAAACATAATATGTGACACGCCCATGTATCAAATTTGCCTAAAAAATCAACCAAAAATTAGTAGTATAGATTGGCACTTAGGATGGACAGACTATAAGGAAAAATGTAGACTCTCATATAAGGAAAAACGGCACCAAAAAATGTGCCTCCATGTACGGGTAGACTAATTATATAAGAATTTATGTGCCTTCAAAGGCACTTTTACGCATCCTAAATGACATACTATACTACTAATTTTTGGTTGATTTTTTAGGCAAATTTGATACATGGACGTGTCACATATTATGTTTGATGTATGCCAATAGGTTAAACTTCAATTTTTTTTATCGATTTCATGGGCGTAACCGCCAAAAATGGGTACTGGGGTAGTAATTTCAAAAGTTGTTTTTATGTAAATTCTTGATACGGGGATGCTTAATATAAAGTTTGGGGTATGTCTAGGTATTAAATTTCAATTTTTTATCGATATCATGGGCGTAACCGCCAAAAATGGGTACAGGGGTAGTAATTTCAAAAGTTGTTTTTAGGCAAATTTGATACATGGGCGTGTCACATATTATGTTTGATGTATGCCAATAGGTTAAACTTCAATTTTTTTTATCGATTTCATGGGCGTAACCGCCAAAAATGGGTACAGGGGTAGTAATTTCAAAAGTTGTTTTTATGTAAATTCTTGATATGGGGATGACTAAAATGAAGTTTGGAGTATGTCTAGCTGTTAAATTGACAATTTTTAACAGTTTCATGGGCGTAACCGCCAAAAATGGGTACAGGGGTAGTAATTTCAAAAGTTGTTTTTATGTAAATTCTTGATACAGGGATGACTAAAATGAAGTTTGGGGTATGTCTAGATGTTATATTGACTATTTTTAACAGTTTCATGGGCGTAACCGCCAAAAATGGGTACAGGGGTAGTAATTTCAAAAGTTGTTTTTATGTAAATTCTTGATACGGGGATGTTTATTATAAAGTTTGGGGTATGTCTAGGTGTTAAATTTCAATTTTTTATCGATTTCATGGGCGTAACCGCCAAAAATGGGTACAGGGGTAGTAATTTCAAAAGTGATTTTTATGTAAATTCTTGATATGGGGATGACTAAAATAAAGTTTGGGGTATGTCTAGATGTTAAATTGACTATTTTTAACAGTTTCATGGGCGTAACCGCCAAAAATGGGTACAGGGGTAGTAATTTCAAAAGGTGTTTTTATGTAAATTCTTGATACGGAGATGTTTAATATAAAGTTTGGGGTATGTCTAGATGTTAAATTGACTATTTTCAACAGTTTCATGGGCGTAACCGCCAAAAATGGGTACGGGGGTAGTAATTTTAAAAGTTGTTTTTATGTAAATTTTTGCTATGGGGATGCTTAATATAAAGTTTGGAGTAACCCTAGAGTGTAAATTTACTATTTCTAACAGTTTCATGGGCGTCCCCTCATAAAGGGTCAAGGGGAAAAACTCCTATAAAGTCGCCTGGTATTGCATCATAGGTCAAAATCTATTTTTAGAAACTCCACGGGCATCACGTCAGCAGTCAAAAGTTATTTTTAGTAACACTTCCGGTATTGCATCAGCGGTCAGTTCTATTTTTAGTAACACTTCCGGTGTTTCTGGCGTATATATAACGCGACTTTGAAGCTTGTAATCAGACTTTCGCTTACAGTTGTTGCCGACGGATGTGTCTTGTACCTTCAAACACATAAAAAGTAAGTGTTATCTTAGTTCTTTAATATTATAGTATGTTACTTTAGTAACCTATTTACGATAAGTTGGTTGTTTAGTATCCACGTGTTATTTTAGTAACCTAACTTCGATAAGTTGGTTTTTTAGTATCCACGTGTTACTTTTGTGACCTAATTTCGATAAGTTGTGTATCTCGTTGTTTACTTTTCTTGTAATGTTTACTGTTCTTTACTCTTTAGTTGTAATGTTTCAATTTCTTTTCTACAGATGTCTAACACTTGTCATATCTGTACCAAAACTTTTACCCGGAGCCGAGACCTAAAATGCCATGTTGCTAGTGTACATGGGTGTCAGGAATACAAATGTGATGTTTGTGAACGAGTATATACAAGAGTAGACAGCCTTGCCAGACATATCAAGACAGAGCATCCTGTATCTCTTGCCTCAGTGGTTCCTGCATCACCAACTCCTGTGTCAACAGATCATGTACCTTCAAAAGAGCCCTGTGTTACCCAGTATATCTGCCAACAAAGCTTTACTGGAGCAAGACATCTGCAACAACATCTTGCTAGCCATGACATAGCTGTGGACAACTCGACATCATCAATACTACCAGTCCCCTTGGTATCGACAACCTCACGCAAGCGGGGAGTAAAGAGTTCGACTCAAGAACCCTCAAAGAGACCAAGACTTATTAATGAAACAGACTCTCTAAATAAGTTACCTCAAGATGTTAAGAAGATATATAAGAACAACTGGTTAGCTATTAGAACACATGAACGTAGGAACAAATACATGGACACGTACACTATATTTCATCAGCCTGATACTCCTATAGATTGGAAGACCCTTGTAAACCCAATTTTTCTAGCCCAGAAAAAGCGTTTCAAGGTGAATTATAGTCATCATCTAGTTTTAAGACATAGGGAGACACAGGGGTTGCGTTACTTTCACGCCAGCTCGAATAATGCAACAGGATTAGACAAACCATTGTTAGTTAACAACAGATACGATTTTGAAACGTTTGTTGATAGATTAAATGAAAGTGATATATTAGGGTATGCAAATAAAAACAGGGAGACAACCAAATATACATTAGAAGCATTAGTCAGTACGAGTGTTTATATTTATAAACTCCAAGATTATCCTATAGGGTGTCTGATAGATATCCCACCCTACATTGGATCCAACTACGGCATTAATATAATTCAAACCGATTCCCATTCTAAAGTTTACAATGATAATCTCTGTTTCTTCCGGTGTCTAGCTATCCATAGAGGGACCTCTGTTAAAGATGTTAGAAAGGCTTCAAGACTACTTTTCAAACAGTTTAACCCGTCTCTAATGTTAAGTAACTTTCCCGGTGTAACTCTTGCCGAAATGCCTCTCTTAGAAAGTTGTTTTTCAATAAACATAGATATTTTTGACTTTGATTCTCAACAAGCCTTGCGTATTGTGCTGAGAAGTGGTAGTAGTTATAGTGAAACTCTCCGTCTTTTACTTTACAAAAATCACTTCTTTTATATAAACGATCTTTCCAGGGCCAGTAAAAGCTTTTCTTGTGGAAAATGTGGGAAACTGTGGAAAAAGTTTGGGCGTATGGATAGGCACGAAAAAACGTGTAATGGGGATATGGCTGTAGAGACATATAAAGGTGGTGTTTACTCTTCACCTGAAAGTGTATGGGACGCGATCAGCGCTGAAGGGATCAGTACTCCAGATTCTTTTATTTACCCCTTCAGGGCGACATTCGATTATGAATGCTACTTTGATAATGGGAATGTTCCCAAAGAGACGCACTCGACTACCTTTGTAGCTAAACACGTACCCCTTTCCTGCTCTATAGCGTCAAATGTCCCAGGGTGGGAGGCCCCAAAATGCTTCATAACCAAGGGTGACCCACAAATTTTAGTTAGTCAGATGCTTGATTATCTCACTAGTGTCGCTGCTAAGGCCTACTCGTTGTTGCGAGATCGGTTTGAACGTATTTTTACTCAACTCCATGAACTGAATAAAGACAAGATAGTAGTTAGGTTTGATGAGTATTTAAAAGAGCTTCCCGTGATAGGGTTTAACTCAGGGAAATATGACGTCAACGTCATTAAACCTTATTTAATAAAGCACTTCATGGATGCCACTGCCCAAGTGGACGAAGAAGGCGATAGTATGGAAGAGGAAGAAGAAGCCGCTGTTAACGACGAAGAGGAAGATACAATGGAAGGAGACTACAAAGTAGCAAAACCGTTCAAGTTTATAGTTAAAAGAAACAATAACTTTATGTGTATTGCAACGCCGAATCTAAAATTCTTAGATATAGTAAACTATCTAGCCCCCGGTTTAGCTATAGTAAATATCTGGCGGCTTATAAGATTAGTGAAACAAAGGGTTACTTTTGTTATGAATATATAGACGACCCCCAAAAGTTGGACGAGACAGAACTACCCCCACACGAAACGTTTTATTCGTCGTTAAAAAATGCCAACATTTCCAAGGAGGAGTACGCCCTGTGCCAAAAGGTCTGGAAGGACAATAACATGACCACACTTAGGGACTTTTTGGTGTGGTATAACAACAAAGATGTAGTCCCCTTTTTAGAAGCCTTGGAGCAGCAGGTTCGCTTTTATGGGGAGCGGGGTGTAGACTGTTTTAAAGACGCCATTTCGGTTCCGGGTGTTTGTTTAAAGTATCTTTTTAAGACCGTTGATAGGGGTGTAATGTTTAGTTTATGTTCGAGCAAACAGGCGAGTCTACACAAAATGATTAGAGATAATATTGTCGGGGGTCCCTCTATAATTTTCCATAGGTATCACGAGGTAGGCAAAACGTTTATTAGGGGCGGAAAGGTAGTCAAATCCATCCAAGGTTACGATGCCAACGCGTTGTATCTTTGGGCTCTGATGAACCCAATGCCAACAGATTACCCAATTATTAGAAGAATGGAGACCGGGTTTAGGGTCGAAAAAGATAACTATTATGTCCAACAAAGTCGAGAGTGGTTAACGTGGGTCGCCTACCAAAAAGGGGTGGAGTTGAAAACTCAGTTTAATGGGAGGGAGTTTCGATTGGGTGTTAGAAATATCCCTGTGGATGGGTGGGATAAATCCAATAGAAGAGGCTATAATTTTCATGGTTGTCTGTACCATGGTCACAAAGACTGTCCCCTCACCAAAGATAAAGATAGAAACCCTGTTAATAATAAACCCTTGTTCGAGCTGTTTGAAAAAACATGTGAGATACACACCTACCTAACTGAGGAGGTAAAAGTCCCAGTAGAAGTTATGTGAGAATGTGAGTGGCAGGCTCTGAAAAAGTCTGACCCAACCATTAGGGCTTTCCTTTCTAAAGCCATCTCTAGAGCTAGACCCTCTTACTCTAAAGAAGGGCTCCCTCTCAGTGATAAACAGATTCTGGCTTCTGTTTCAGATGGGACATGTTTTGGTTTAGTGGAATGTGATCTACACGTCCCCGACCGTCTGAAGGAACATTTCAGTGAGATGACTCCAATTTTCAAAAATATTGATGTCACGCGTGATGATATTGGACCGTTTATGGGTGAATATGCCCTCAAACATAACTTGTTGTCAACCCCTCGTCGCACCCTAATCGGTAGTTATGTTGGGGAAAAAATTTTGTTGGCAACACCACTGTTAAAATGGTATTTAGACCACGGATTGGCGGTAACAAAAATTTATCAAGTTATAGAATATCAACCGTCTAGTTGTTTTAAAAAGTTTGGCGAAATGGTTTCTGACGCTAGGCGGGCTGGTGATCTAGATGAAAGTCAATCTATAGTAAGCGATACGATGAAGCTCTTAGGAAACTCAGCCTACGGGAAGACTCTAACCAATAAGGTCAATCATAGCGCTGTCTCGTATGTTCAGGGGGATGAGATATCGAAAATGATTAATAGTTCCCGGTTTAAAAAGATGACTGAAGTAGGGGAGGCTCTTTTTGAAATTGAGATGGAGAAAAAGAAAACTGTTTGGGACTTGCCCCTACAAATTGGTTTCTTCGTCTATCAATATGCAAAACTTCGTATGTTAGATTTTTATTTCGAGTTCTTAGATAAGTTTGTAGATAGGTCCAACTTTCAGTTATGTGAAACAGATACTGATAGTTTATACTTGGCTTTAAGTGCACCTAAGCTAGTGGATATAGTTAAGTCAGGTCTGCGGGATGAGTTTAATAGTGTATATAAAGACTGGTTTCCTGCCGAGTTTTGCGATGAACATACTAGCAAGACAGACTGTATAAACTGTAAGGGTGTTAAAGCATACACCAAACGAACGCCCGGGCTTTTTAAACTAGAGTACGAAGGGACAGCTCTTGTTAGCTTATGTAGTAAGACGTACCATTGTAGTGGAGATTACGATAAAATCAGTTGTAAAGGGCTAAGCAAGCAACACAACAAATTAGATAAAGATATGTTTTTAGAGGTTCTCGCTACGCAAAAGGCTAAGGGTGGGAAAAATGTAGGTTTCAAAGTCTTAAATAATTCCATATTTTCCTACAGTCAAACAAGAAATGCTCTTTCCTATTTCTATATAAAAAGAAAGGTAGCTGATGATAACGTCTCGACTACGCCTTTAGATATTTAACTCTTTACACTACCAGCTTAGCCTAACCAGGAATCTCTAACAGTTTCACCCTTATATGATTCATCGACGCCACATAGCTAAGCCGACATCCAACTACCTATCTATAAATAAATGTTATCCATGTACTATATATTGACTCAATGTACTGAATATTTTTGTAATGTTATATAATATCAATGTATGTTATACACCTATTGAGATAATAAAAGAATAAAATATATCTTTGTCTTCTGTCTTATATTGATCGTTTTTCATTGATGTTGTATAATCTACTAACCTATCACTATCGCTCAAGTACACCAAGCGCTCCAAAGTCAGCACACACCAGACATAAACACGTCACTTCCGGGTCACCGGGACTAGAGGTCAATACCTCGACACGAAATGTCACGGTTAACTCCCCCTGCGCCACACGCTTTATGCGCGCCGCGCGCCACACTATATATCTTTGTTAATTTAGCGCCACAATGCGACTTAGTTGGACCCTTGTATACTACTGATGGGGAAGCCATGGAACGATCTTAATGAATTGACTAGAAGCAGAACGGCTTAGAAAGTGTTTGTTGAGGGCCCCACCCAAAGTTGAATGAAATAGTAAATGAAATACATAATTAGAACTCTTCAGTCATGAGGTTTATTTCCATTTTCTCAGTATAATCATCTTCTTCTTCTACCTTTTAGCTCCCAGTGGAGCATAGGTCTCAACAAACACTTTCCAAGTCGTTCTGTTTTTTCCATTCTTTTAAGATAATTCCATGTCTTCCCCATCATCTTCATCTCTGCTTCGATCTGTCTTCTCCAAGAATTCCTTGGTCTTCCTCTTTGTCTTTTCCCCTGGGGATTCCAAAAAAAGGGTCTGTTTTGTAATACTCTCAGTTGGCTTCCGTAGTGTGTGTCCTATCCATCGCCATCGTCTTCGCTGTATCTCTTTATCTACTGGTATTTGACCGGTACACTTCCATAATTCCACGTTAGTGACTTTGTCCTGCCATTTCCATCCCTTTATTCTGCGTAAGCATCCATTAATGAAAGTCTGTACCTTCGTGATTGTCAATTTTGTTATTCTCCATGTTTCACAGGACGCACCAAAATGGCAGCTTATTTATATTCGAGCTATGGACTAAGCAATGTTTACATTGAACAACACGATATATGTTATTGCTGCGAGTTGGCAGATTTTTAAAAATGTTTTCAAGGGTTTGAACATAAATGTTTGTTCACAGTTCGTTAACCTTCGCTGTAGATAAATTCGTTAATTCGTTGGCTTCGTTTCAGACGTTGGTAGCTAAGGACCTAACTTGTGCAAACGGATGGCATTGGCAAGGATCATTTTGAATCTATGAAGTGGGCTCATTGTGTGTTTAACTCAAAAGCATATGTGCTTTTTAACCAAAGACCTTTTTTTGGGGACTCAATGAAGATATCCCCGATGGAAGAACAAATTGTACTATTAGTCCCATAAATGATTCGCTTCCGGAGGTTTATGATGTAAACAAAGCAGTTTTGTCATTGCAAGTGAATAATGTCCACACCTACAATTGGTCAGGATTGTGTAGCAGCAGCAGCTTTATAGCGAACACAGAAAACATTATAGGATTGTGCTGTTCTGAAACAGCTATGCCATGCTACCCTAGAATTGCCTTTAATGGGATTACTGTGACCACAAACCACTCACCATGTGTGTGCCACATATTTACACCCCAGAAAGAAATACTGAATATAACAACATCATGTGCCGTCTGTGATATTAATGACCACAGACCAGGAGCCTCCAGTATGATTGATACAACTGTTGCACCAAGCATTTCATCAGCAGAGCCATATCTATGGAATGTTAATCTGACATTGTTCTTGAATTATGTCCAAGTTAATGAGACATCAGAATCGTGTGGCGGCAGCTACAAGAAGGGAGTGGAGAACATCAAGTTCTGCTGCTATAAAGGAGACTTGCCTTGCTATCACAGAATTGCCTTAAATGGGATCACTGTAGTTGAAACTTCTCCTCTTGTGTAAACTACAGGGTGTTTTTAAAGTCGCAGTGCAGTGAATTTCTACTCTCGGAAGAAAAACGTCACCAGAAATGCGGTTAACTAATGCGTCACACAAATTGTAAAATAAATGGTATTATCCAAATATACTTGACTGCTATCGGCGAGCTTATAATGGGTAATGTTGGTATTAACACAATAAAGTTGTGCCTAAAGCATATGTTGAAAATGTCCACCACGGGCCTCAAGACATGTCGTGATTCGTCTTTCCATAAAACCTTCAGAATAATGTCTGGTGATATTTGTTTAATCTTGTCTACTATTTCAGTCTTTAGGTCATTAATTGTCTGCGGATTATTTTCATAAACTTTCCCCTTCAATGCCCCCCACAGATAATAATCCGGGGGTGTTAGATCTGGTGAACGAGCAGGCCAGATTCCACGTGAAATAATGCGATTTGCAAATATGCTTTCTAAATAATTAAGTGTTGTTGTGGCTGTGTGTGCTGTTGCCCCATCCTGCTGAAACCAGGATTCCATAATTTCTATGTGCTATGAACGGTTCCAGAATTAAAGTACGGTAACGTTCTGCATTTATTATTTAGTTAAAAAATATAGGTCCTATTATCCGCATACGACTTATAGCGCACCACACTCCGACTTTTTGATCGTAAAGCGGCACTTGATGAAATTCATGGGGGTTTTCACTGCTCCACAGCCGATTGTTCTGACTGTTCACATAACCGGATAAATGAAACCAGGCCTCATCAGTGAAAAAAGTGACGTCAAGGATGGCAGCGCCATGTTCATAAATAAAATTCTGAAACCACATGCAGTAGTTTAAACGGGATTCATAATCTCTTTCTTGGAGTTGAGACACTTCAGTTAATTTGTATGGACGATAGTGTAGTTCACTTCTTAAAACCTTGTGAACAGAACTCTTAGATATTTGCACCTGTTGAGACAAGTGGTTTAAAGATGCATTTGGACTCATTGTAATTCTGTCTTGGAGTTCCATAATTTGGTCTTGTGAAATTGAAGGTCTTCCAGATCGGTGGGTGTTTCTTTAATGACTGTGCATTATTTGAAAATTTAGTTGTTCCAATTTATTTATGTAAATCACGCATTATGTACTGCTGTAGCTTGTTCCTTTTTCGGTAAAGTTAAACATATAACATCACTATTCACAAAAGGTATTCGAAATATCCACCACGTTTTAGTTGGCAAATGTTGATACGTTTTTTCATATTGTCAAAAACCTTACGCAGTATGGGCTGTGTAACATTATTAATGTGGTTGGCGATTGAAACCTGCAGCTCATCGAGTGTGTGGGGATTGTTTTCGTACACTTTTCCTTTCAGTTCACCCCAGAGATAGTAGTCCATGGGAGTAAGATCAGGAGACCGTGCAGGCCAAATTCCGCGAGAGATTATACGATTAGCAAAAATTTCATATAAAAATTCCAGTGATTTTACAGCAGTGTGAGCAGTTGTGCCATCTTGTTGAAACCAAGCTTTTTCAATTTCTGGCTCAGAAAGTTGGGTTACGAATCGCTCCAGTATGTTAATCCTCTATCTTTCTGAATTTATTGTGTCATAGAAGAAAATTGGGCCGATTATCCGCTGACGACTCATTGCACACCACACTCCTACTTTCTGATCGTGGAGAGGCACTGGGTGCAATGCATGTGGATTTTCATCACTCCAAAGACGATCATTCTGCCTATTCACGTACCCAGACAAATGGAACCATGCTTCATCTGTGAAGAAAGTGAAATCAAGGATTTCCTCACCTTCTTGGGCTAGAAAATTCTCAAACCACATACAATAATTAATTCTGGATTGGTGATCTAATTCTTTTAATTGAGGAACGACGGAAAATTTGTACGGATGTAACCTTAATTTTTTTTTCAGAACTCTATGAACAGTACTGCTTGATTTGTGTACTTGTTGCCAGCTTTCTTATTGATTTGCCAGGACTCATTAGAATGCTGTCCTGGATGTTGAGAGATGCTACTTCAAGAACAGATGGTCTACCAGGACGGCTAACATCATGTACACTACCGGTGTTTTGAAATTTGATTATTAAATTACTCACAGTATTTCGATGAGGCACTAGTGTATCAGGAAATCTATTCACAAATTGTTCAACAACCCCATTCGAATACTTGCCGCCGTTACGGAACACATGCTCCACTATAAATACTCTTTCTTCAATCGTTAACACCATTGTAAGCCAGATCTATCATGTAGCAGTGATGTTTAAATGAACACGTAAATGGTGCTTGAACTATTACGTCATACATAGATAAAATTTAGGTGCGTAATTATTTCAACAACAAAAAATGCACAGTCATTAAAGAGACACCCTATACACATTCACATCTAAGAGTGAATCAGTGAAGGTCACAAAATCATATTCTCTCTGTGGTTTTACTAACTACAGGTCATGTGGCTTCTGTTGGATTGGAAATGATAACTTACCACCACTGTGTGTCTATATGTTTGGAATTGGAGTCATCAATGACGGCCTAAAATCATCAAGTGCTATGACGATCATCATTTTCGGGAGGACGTGAACTCCCATGGTATATGGTGGATAGGCGGCAGGAACCATTGAAGGCTATGTCTGAAAAGTGTTCCTTCTTGCAGTTTCCTCATATTCCAAGTCCGGCTTGTTGCAGGAGCTACTGAGTTAAGTGCTCTGTGCACACCGTGAGCTGTGTGTCTCATCCGTTTTGATCCTGCTTCGATATCCCGCTTGCTTACGATGAATGATGATATCGTATGACAGGGAACAGTTGGCTGTGTTCACTTTCTGCGCGGTTTCGCCTTATGTCTTTTGGCGTGTGCTGAGACTGCTACGATGGGAACTACAGTTACCTTTCTTTGTTTGGGAGATGAGTTAGTAATTCGGATGATTCTACTGGCACGGGCGGTTGAGCAATTATGGATTTTAATTCGTTTGCTGTGATACCGAGGCCTTCCATAAACAATAACCAAAAAAAAATAACAATAATAGGACCGACTTAACATTTGAGTTGAAAATTTTTTTTTTTGTATTTAACCTAATTTCTCTGGATTTCCATATGTTTCCCAGTGCAATGAAAGCTCCTCTTGCTTTTGATATCCTTATTTTGGTATCATTTTCTGTTCCTCCCTCTTTATCTATATTACTGCCCAGATATATGTAAGATTGTACGTCTAGTAGAGTCTAGGAGTATAATCATAATCTGACCAAAACAATATTTTGAGTAACAAACCACTCTTTTCTTTAATAACAAGAGTTCGGAAACCTCTTTAGATCAAAGCAAGTGTGGACTAGATGGTAGACTAAGTCAAAGGTTAGAGGTTAAACATGAAGCTACTAATTAAATTTACTAGCTAGGTCTACTGCCTACCGTCCTGTGATCCATCTAAGTAATCATGTAAGCTATAACCATCTTGTATCTTGTTCGGTTAATATTTATATCGTGTACTTAATTTAGATAATATATCAATCATGTATGTTGTTTGGTTAATATTATTATTATTTTTTTTTTTAAATCTTGTTTGGTTGCATCGAGGGACGCAAAGCTTGAAATAATGTTGTACCAACAGGAAAAATAGAATGACAAACACAAGAGAAAGAGAGATGTTGATGTAATATCATGTAATATGGTGTGATGTGATGTAATACGATGTAATGTTATGCAATAGGGGGTAATATTGTGTAATGTGATGTGATTCCACTAGGTCAACACGAGCTGTTTGATCGTAAAATCAGAAAAGTGGTGTTTCAGACTGCAACGACTCTCATTATCTCCCTTTTGATTGCGGATCTGCTTGTCTTCTCTTGCCCACTCATGACGTCTGTCTCGATGGGAAAGGTCTTCTTAATGCCTTGGATCCATCGGTTCTTCAGACAAATTTAATTCAATCAAATAAAACGGAAATCAACATAAACAAGACAGAAGTAATGACCATATCAACAAAAACACAAGACACTAACGTAACGATAGATGGCAATATCCTAAAACAAGTGAAGGAATTCAAATACTTAGGCAGTACCCTGACATATAACAACATGCAAGCAACAGAAATAGACTCAAGATGTAACAAAGATTGTCAAGTTATTGGACAGATCACACCACTACTGTCTAACAAAGAAGTAACGTTAGAATCGAAGCGAGCTATTTATAAGACTATCTTTATCTCAACGTTGTGCTACCAGCGCTAGACATGGACTTTAGACTAAAAAAACTATCAGAAAAATAACCTTCACAGAAATGAAGTGTGACAGACTCTTGACAGGAAACAGCCTGAGAGATAAGATCAGAGGTTAAGAGTTACAAAAGAGACTAGGAACGGAACAAACTATTGAATACATAAACCGACAACAGATCAAGCAGTTCGGGCATGTGATAAGACATAGAGAACTAAATCTAATACGACGAGTTACCAACAAACGATACGAGAACACAAGGCCAAGAGGCCGACCAAGAAAGGCGTGGATAAACAGAATACTAGAAACACACAGAGGTATAACAGCAGAAGAGGGAAATAGAAGAGCAGTAACCGGGAACTATATCTCTCCTTAGGTATAGTTAGGTGCTCTGAGCTGTGTGTTTCATCTGTTTTGATCATGTTCCGATATTCCAATTGTTTACGATGAATCGTATGACAGGGAACAGCTGGCTGTGTTCACTTTCTGTGCGGTTTCGCCTTATGTCTTTTGGCGTGTGCTGAGACTGCTATGATGGGGACTACAGCTACCTTTCTTTGTTTGGGAGATGAGTTAGTAATTCGGATGATTCCACTGACACGGGCGGTTGAGCAATTATGGATTTTAATTCGTTTGCAGTGATACCGGGGCCTTCCATAACCAAATAACCAATAACTATCTCTCCTTGATGTCGAAAGACAAATGAGGTAGGAAAGAAAGAAGAAAGAAAATACAATTGTTTCTTTTCATAGAAAGCAGAGCCATTGAGAAGTCTGCATTTTCAATATTTTGCTGCGTTAGTGCATTTTTACAATCTGCCAGTCGGTTTTTTCTTGATGTTGGCCAGTGTCTTGTATTCAGGATTTCTCTCTCTCTCTCTCTCTCTCTCTCTCTCTCTCTCTCTCTGCGATCAGGACTCAATCAGAGTAGGATTCCAGACTCTCTCATGAAGTCAGCTGTCTGTTTAAGCGAATCGATTGCCCCATATAGTTTTTCTTCCAGGGAGGTGGGCGTGGACCACATTGCTCTTCTCAGGTCTGTGTACTTCATTCAGGATAAACTACACTTACCTGGCACAGATCAAAGGTCAAAATAAAATTCCTGTTTTCAATTTCTGACTCAACTTATCCAAATATTTAAATAAAATATCAATAAATATGCTGTTTTGACCACTCTGAAAGTTATGTATTTAAATGCATGACTACAAACCACAACTTGCATTGCTGGCGTATGCATGAATATTAAACAAGTTCATGGACAACATATCTCTCATGGCTGCATGCACACACTTTAACATCACGAATAAGCGCTGGTTCATAGCTTGTCAGCGGGTCCAGACTTGGCATATTTCAGTCCTTTGAGCATGTGTGCAAGTCATACAGTTTATGTGTTAACATAACGATGCTGTATTAAAGAACTGAGATAGCTGCTGATAATGTTTGTGTTTATGCGCTTTGATTATTTTATTTGTAGGTTCCTATTTGTAAAAAAAAATATTAATAGAATAATATCATAATTTGTGCACAAACTGGCGTGATGTCGTAAATATTGATTCACAATGAGTGAGGTATTACATAATTTGTGCAGTCTTGTTTCATGTTTTAGAAATTCTTTTGTATTTTACAATTTCAAATTAATGTTAACATAACATTTGTATTGAGAAAATAGGTGGTGTTTTGTTGGTCATGTTCAACGTAATCTTCAATATAGCGATCAATCAATTTCAGAACTTACCCATACGAAACATCAACCACTAATTTAGTTCTAATATATAGAGGTGTCATTATTTAACGTTGGAGGCGTGTAGTAAACTAGATGGTTCCTTTTGTATTTCATAGAGTAAACAATAAATTACATGACACAATTTCTGATATAAAACACGCAGCCACTGACACAATTTCTGATATAAAGCACACAGCAGTTCATACAATTCACCGAGTAAAACACTCATTTCCTAAACCACTCATTTCCTAAACCAGTCTTTTCCTAAACCAGTCTTTTCCTAAACCACTCATTTCCTAAACCACTCATTTCCTAAACCAGTCTTTTCCTAAACAAGTCTTTTCCTAAACCACTCATTTCCTAAACCAGTCTTTTCCTAAACCACTCATTTCCTAAACTCTCATTTCCTAAACTCTCATTTCCTAAATCACTCATTTCCTAAACTCTCATTTCCTGAACTCTCATTTCCTAAACCACTCTTTTCCTAAACCATTCATTTCCTAAACCATTCATTTCTTAAACTCTCATTTCCTAAACTCTCATCTCCTAAACTCTCATTTCCTAAACTCTCATTTCCTAAACTCTCATTTCCTAAACCACTCATTTCCTAAACCAGTCTTTTCCTAAACTCTCATTTCCTAAACCATTCATTTCCTAAACTCTCATTTCCTAAACTTTCATTTCCTAAACTCTCATTTCCTAAACCACTCATTTCCTAAACTCTCATTTCCTAAACCACTCATTTCCTAAACTTTCATTTCCTAAACTCTCATTTCCTAAACTCTCATTTCCGAAACCGCTCATTTCCTAAAATTTCATTTCCTAAACTCTCATTTCCTAAACTCTCATTTCCTAAACCATTCATTTCCTAAACTCTCATTTCCTAAACTTTCATTTCCTAAACTCTCATTTCCTAAACTTTCATTTCCTAAACTCTCATTTCCTAAACCACTCATTTCCTAAACTTTCATTTCCTAAACTCTCATTTCCTAAACTTTCATTTCCTAAACTCTCATTTCCTAAACCACTCATTTCCTAAACTCTCATTTCCTAAACTCTCATTTCCTAAACCACTCATTTCCTAAACTTTCATTTCCTAAACCACTCATTTCCTAAACTTTCATTTCCTAAACTCTCATTTCCTAAACCACTCATTTCCTAAACTTTCATTTCCTAAACTCTCATTTCCTAAACTCTCATTTCCTAAACCACTCATTTCCTAAACTTTCATTTCCTAAACTCTCATTTCCTACACCACTCATTTCCTAAACCACTCATGTCCTAAACTTTCATTTCCTAAACTCTCATTTCCTAAACTCTCATTTCCTAAATCACTCATTTCCTAAGCCACTCGTATCCTAAACCACTCATTTCCGAAACCACTCATTTCCCATCACAAATTATGGCGTACACTATATCTACGATTAAAGTCTCTTTCGTTATAGAGTCTTAAAGGGAAAAAATACATGAATATTGAGAGGTGTAGCATTGGATTGGGCGGGGGAGGGGCGAGGGCACGTTGATTGACAGCTGCCTTTGGCGGTAAATCTCTCATAATTTTTAAAAATTTGGAAAAAAAAAAATGTATTTTTGAAATATGAAAAAAAAAAATTTCTAATAATTATGAATATGGGAAAGAAAGTAATTATAATTTTTTAAAAAACATACATTGTGCGCCATTGACACAAAGTGTGAGGCGCACACTGTACACCGTTTCTAGACATGACGGGGTCAAATAAACCTGGGATGTATCATTGTTCAGTTTTGTTATTTTCTAGGCAGTTACTTCCATACTCCTTCTTTCTTCTTTTCTCTTGTCACTGATAACCTAAAAGATGTCGTGGTTTATATCATTTGTCGTTCTTGTGCTGCTCGAACTGTCTGAATTAGTGACTTTCCTTTGTTGTTACATGTCTCTGTCACTGCATCTATCCATCTTCTTCTGGGTCTTCCTCTTGGTCTTTTTCCATGCATTCTCGAGAAGAACGCCCTTGATGGTGATTGGTGAGGATTCATTCTGACCAGGTGGCCAAACCATTTAAGTTGTTGTTGTTCTATATATTCTTGGCAGGGTTTTGTTCTTACCATTTTTCTTATGGTTTCATTTGGTATTCTATGTCTTCTTGTGTTGTTTGTTACTTTTCTCAAGCATCCCATCTCACATGTATTGATCTTTCTTAATTACTGCCATACTAGTTTCTTGCAATTGTTATCGGTGACTTACATCATGATGGTTAGTAGTTCAGCAGTCGTTCATGCAGTGATCAAGTTCCTGCCATGTTTGTGTCCAGCATCATTTGTTGTTGCTGTCAGGATCATCATCACTGCAGACCGGATGAGCCCATAGGTGCTCCGATACTGCCCTCGAGAAAATCAGAGGGGAATCCTGACGCACGTGCACGAACTCCGTAGAACAGCCTAGGATCACAGCATCGGCACAACAGGAGCTCTGCAAGCCTAATGCAATGTCAGTGTACATTCCCGTTGTTGCTATAGAAACAGAGGCAGCGTTGTCAGAAGATGCTGCCAATAAAATTACCTGCCAGAAAGTAAGGAACGAATACTTGTCACTAATGCTGGTTTTTGCTGGGAAACTGTGGATGAGATTGTAGAAACTGTACTTGTCAAGAGAAGAACATTGGTACTACAGAGTAAGGATGTATACGACCTGTGGTGGGGAGTTATTTCTCAAGGATTATTCTTCTTCTACCTTTCAGCTCCTTGTGGAGCATAGGTCTTCAACAAACACTTTCCAAGTCGTTCTGTTTCTTGCCATACTTTTAAGATTATTCCATGTCTTCCCCATCATCTTCATCACTGCTTCTATCTGCCTTCTCCAAGAATTCCTTGGTCTTCCTCTTTGTCTATTCCCCTGGGTATTTCAAAAAAGGACTTGTTGTGTAATACTCTCAGTTGGCTTCCGCAGTGTGTATCCTATCCAGCGCCATCGTCTTCGCTCTATCTCTTTATCCACTGGTATTTGACTGGTACATTTCCATAATTTCCCAAGGATTAGTTTTACCTGAAATCGGGCATTGAGGAGATTCACGGTTGCTTGCCAAGGATACTCTACATTCGGGGGCCTCGGTAGCCTAGTTGGGAAAACCACCGAGCTACCGACGTTCGGACAACCCCATTTCGATCCTCGATGGAAGCAGTGTGAGTTATACTCGTGGTTAGGAAAACAATATCTCCGCGATCGACCCAGCCGCTGGCAGCAATGGGTACCAGGATATTACTCTGGGAAGGTGAGGAATGTCACCTCACCTGGTGAGTTTCAATGCTTGAAGCGACACTATCCAGAAGTCTCCGAACACTTATGGATCGGCGGCCGAGCACATATGGGTGAAAAATCGCGTGCTAAGTCGCCGATTCAAGTCTCGTACTTGACCTTCACCTTTACTCTACATTGATTATAAGAGTAGAATTATTCATGTGTTTATTTTCAGGAAGTTAAAATGTACATATTCTTCAATTATACATTCAAAACGATTATAGAAAACTGATATGCTGATTCTCATGTTGGACTTTTCACAACTGTATGTTGTTGTTTAAATCAAGTGGCTTATCTTTACTTCTGAATTTGCTTCCACCTTCGTGCTTTGTTTTTATTTTGATTTACTCATTGGGCAGCAAAGGTTCTGCCAAAATTCGTGATCTACAAACTCAGGCAAATAAACCATGCAGTAAATCAGCAGTCAAAGCAAAACGAGAGACAGGCAAAACAAAGAGATTGGCAGATAACATTTAAAGAACGGACAGTTCAAACTTTGCAAATCGAATAATTATTTTGGTTCTTAGAGACTAATGCATTGGGGGCTTTATTTGAGCTCATAAATCTATGTTAAAATGTGCGAAGAATGTAACTGCGAGTATTCATCGTGCTCTGGCTGTAGACAGATCTCTCACAGAACGTCGCACTTAACACAGTTCGTCTGAAATAAACTCTAGCTGTAGACAGATCTCTCACAGAACGTCGCACTCAAAACAGCTCGTCTGAAATAAACTCTGGCTATAGACAGATCTCTCACAGAACGTCGCACTTAACACAATTCGTCTGAAATAAACTCTGGCTGTAGACAGATCTCTCACAGAACGTCGCACTCAAAACAGCTCGTCTGAAATAACCTCTGGCTGTAGACAGATCTCTCACAGAACGTCGCACTTAACACAGTTCGTCTGAAATAAACTCTGGCTGTAGACAGATCTCTCACAGAACGTCGCACTCAAAACAGCTCGTCTGAAATAAACTCTGGCTGTAGACAGATCTCTCACAGAACGTCGCACTCAACACATCTCGTCTGAAATAAACTCTTGCTGTAGACAGATCTCTCACAGAACGTCGCACTCAACACATCTTGTCTGAAATAAACTCTGGCTGTAGACAGATCTCTCACAGAACGTCGCACTCAACACATCTCGTCTGAAATAAACTCTGGCTGTAGACAGATCTCTCACAGAACGTCGCACTCAACACATCTTGTCTGAAATAAACTCTGGCTGTAGACAGATCTCTCACAGAACGTCGCACTCAACACATCTCGTCTGAAATAAACACTGGCTGTAGACAGATCTCTCACAGAACGTCGCACTCAAAACAGCTCGTCTGAAATAAACTCTGGCTATAGACAGATCTCTCACAGAACGTCGCACTCAACACATCTTGTCTGAAATAAACTCTGGCTGTAGACAGATCTCTCACAGAACGTCGCACTCAAAACAGCTCGTCTGAAATAAACTCTGGCTGTAGACAGATCTTTCACAGAACGTCGCACTCAAAACAGCTCGTCTGAAATAAACTCTGGCTGTAGACAGATCTCTCACAGAACGTCGCACTTAACACAGTTCGTCTGAAATAACCTCTGGTTGTAGCCAGATCGCAGTTTGTGTTTTATGGGCCACGTGATAACAACAGGCAAATGACTAGCCACCATGATGTTTATGACAGTTGCCAACATTGAGCAGAGGCTAATTACATTTCTGTTCCAGGGACTGCTCCTCGCACCAAGTGAGTATACCCTAACAATTCCCTCTGTCGGTACAACACAGATGGCATGACTAGAGAAAGTACAAAAAGAGCATCCATTGCACCAAGAGCTCAAAACAAGGAAAGATGACAGGCTAAGAACGGGAAAATCATGGGTGGACCGAGTAGAAGATGTCATCAAACAGGTCTGTGGGCTTAACAACATCAACACTGGCGAGGAGTCAATATCAGTGCCTACATCATTCAGGGGCACATTCACGTTTATTGTCACACTCGACAGGAAATGTAGGGAGCAGAATCCATTCTTCGCTGATGGGAAGGTAAAGTCCTCATCTGAGATAACACCGATGAGGAAGATGCAGTCATCAATACAGACAATCTGTAAAACGACACCAAAGGAGTGCATGGGCATTTACAGCACGCTCGGCAGACAGAATAGTCAAAGAAGACAGTGGTGCATACGTTATGACCACGAGTAGCATGACGATGGAGGTGATGGCAGTGACTAGGGCATTCATCTGGTTAGAGTCACAAGACTGCACCCACGCTTGTGTACTAAGTTATTCGATGATCATGATAAGAAATATAGAGGCGGACACTGTTCGCTTGTAATGGATAAAGTCTTTACATAAGTCAACAATAGGCAGTGTCTCCTTTGTCTACATCCCTGGATATGTGGGAGTACGGGGAAATGAAAAAGTGGACAGGTTAGCTAGCTATGCTGTCGTTGAAGTCGGTCAACCAATGGATCTGGTAAGACGCCATTAATATCCTCCGAGATATGGGAAGGGCACAAGACTTCGACAACCATGAGTCCACTTCACTCTTTAGGATGAAAGAGATAGGACTAAAGATGGGTACATCCAGAAACAAGAGGCTTTGTAGGCGCATAAGAGAGCTTATTAACTAACACAGAGCTGGAGTCGTCAGTCGCTGGACGTTGGGAACTATGCTGAGGAGGGCATCTGAGCGTCTTCAGACATTTACGGAGTGCAGTGATGATAATCCACAAATAATTCAATAACTCAGTATCACAAAGCTAAATTAAACAGCAAAACAAAACTCCACTCTTTACAGCTAAAATATTACAAACAACATGGCTACCCAACTTGTTAACGTTAATATATCAACATTTTAAATGACATGTCAGGGTCAGACCAAAGACGTCATTACCAAGCTTGAGATAACTTATGATCAAACTTGCATTCAGAAAACTCAAAACTTACAACAAAGTTTGCTTACACAGAAATCATCATTCGTTGTGGCTGGCAATGGTTTATTACAAACATGGAATATAAAAAGTGGTCTCAGAAAACGGTTTATTGACCCTGAGTAGATCATTATGGAGGGCATGGTGCCAGATAAACGTGAGAGAGGAAAACCAAAATGAAAGCGAGTGCAAGATGTCACAGACGAGATTGATTTGACTGCTGCAGACTCTTGGCATTTCGTGCAGGTCAGAGAAGCCTTAAGACAGCTGTCATGGAATCTAAGCTTCAAAAGATAAAAGCTGAATGATGATATGGATAAAAAGAAGAAGATGATGATGATGATGATTATGATGATGGAGAAGAAGATAATGATGACGATGTTGATGATGAAGAAGAAGAGTATGATGATGACGATGTCGATGATGAAGAAGATGATGATGGTGACGATGTTGATGATGAAGCAGATGATACTATGACGGTGATGTGGTAATGATGATGACTGTGGTATGTGTACACGTTTAGTATGTGTAAAAGTGACATTTGAAAAGAGCGAAGGCCTTCATATCATTTAGCCTAACAGTATTGGAGACGGAATAACAACAACCCAGTGTCTGGTGTACGCGATAAATAACATGAACAGCGACATCTAACGACAACGCGACGTGGCAACTTCTAACATCCATCAAGTTTTTACAATAAAAACAATTACGTTCGACCAGAAAATGAGCAACCAACCCTCCTAATTATCTCTACCATCATCACTACCATCTCGATCACATACCGATGACAACGTCATCTCTCGTTAGTACTGACAATGTTTGTTATTATCTGTAAACTGTAAATTGCTTACTTGCAGGGAATCGTGCTCTTTATATTTTATAAATATTGCCAAAGTGTGTGACAAACGCTGGCTAACATTTCAGTTACATCAAACTATCTAATTGCGCGAAATAAAATATAAATTCACGGTCTTAATTTTCAAATTACATTTAAATGCTTCAACTACATCCTGGAGAGAGGAAACTAAAATATAATAATCAAAATTTGGAGGGAAGTGAAATGTTACTTTTTGCCTCACGGCTTGTTAAATTTTCCACCGATAATTCCAAGAAATCGAAATAAACAACTTCTAATTCTGTGACATGTAAGATGTCTTTCACTTGCGAGTGTACATATTCTCCCGAAACATCATGTTTTTTTAGTTACTATAGCCGACTGATGTCTATACTTGTTATTGTTGGTCTTACAACTAATGTTGGCAGTGTTCGTCCCACGAAAATGGCAAGCTCAATCAGTATAGCTATAAATTTGCACATTATTTATAAATTATTAAAAAAATAATATTAAGAGTTTTTAAAAACTATATTCATCAACTGTACACAATAAGTTTTAAGAATGACATCATATTCTGGACACATCGCTGCTTAGTTACAACCTATGTCCTAATTCGAAATCAGGTGATGAGTGGTAGTGCACTGCTATATCACACAAAGCTAAAATTTTGAGTTGCACCTCATTTACCCATAACACTGCACGTTCAATAGAACATTGTGAACGGGAAAAGGTGCAATTTTCACAGAACGTAACACGTTCAATAGAACATTGTGAACGGGAAAATGTGCAATTTTCACAGAACGTAACACGTTCAATAGAACATTATTGACGATCGATATGACCATTTTTTTGGTTATTGGAACAAGGGCTGAGCTGATATGGCAACGCCCAACCAGCGGTGACGTCATTCTGTTCTAAGGTCTGAAGTCTACAAACCGGAAATAAATTGGATCAAATGTTACAGGTTTGCACATAAATAAGATTCATTTTTAAAATAGCCAAGATGCTGAATACAGCAAGTAACAATTCTGGGAGTCATGTCCCTTTTATCACAGATGCTCAAAGACAAATGTTTTCACTTGTAAATGTGGTCATCTTGTGTGTCGCTGTCAGTGTGTTCGGGTCAATCGCCAACGTTATCAACATGATCGTGTTTTATAAACAAGGCCTGAACACAAGCATCAACATTAGCTTCTTCTGTCTCTCCATCTCTGATTTGTGTAGTCTCATTTTTCAAATTTTGTTCTCTGTGTACTCGAATCCGTTGATCGTAGACTTGAGTCTACCTATAGTTTACACAGAATTCCAGCATTTAACAGTTGGGATACCAAGGGCGATGTTTACTCGAACTACCTGCCAGATAACTGCCTTTATCACCGCCGAGAGATGCTTGTGTGTTGTCTTTCCTCTACACATCAAACGAGTTATCACTCCCAGAATAACAACTACAGTTAATGTCGTTATTTTTGCGTTCACTTTCATATCTCTCGCCCCACTCTATTTCACGTCTTATTGCAGTTGGAAGTTCTACCCGGACTCGAACTCAACCCTTCTAGGACTAGCCTTCACGAGCGACAACGACATTACAGAACCTTTCGTATTCTGTGTGCACGGATTGTTAACTACATTAAGCTTTCTTTCCGTTCTGATCTTCACTATTATCTTAATCTATAAACTAGGACAGAAAAGTACATGGCGACAAACAGCGAACATTGACCAACAGAAGGCGGAGTCAATGTCTAAACGGGATAGAGCAACCGTCAGTATGATTGTGTTGATTTCTAGTATTTTTGTTGTGTGCTACACACCAACTTCTGCTCTAGGTATTGCCACATTTCTGGAACCCGAGTTGTCATTTTCTGGAGTTTACCACAACCTCTACTACAGCCTGTGGTATGTCTCATATGTTTTTGAGACCGTCAACTCCAGCATCAATATCTTCTTGTACATCAACATGAGCTCAAAATACAAGCAAACATTCTTGAAACTCTTTTATGTCAAAGTCTAGAACAACAAACCCATTGTTTGTTCCATAAAATGTTTACGATTTAAAGATTGTTAATATTTTTAAAAACACCATGAAACAGACAATAAAGATTCACATAACAGAAAACCAAACCAAAGAACAATGTAAAAAAAAAAAAAGAAAAAAACCACACAGCAAAGAAAATGAACAGCATAATTTAGAAGTATCGTGTTCTGTTTGTTATTGTATTATTATGTGTATAAATGTCATGTTTGTCATTGTATTAGTATGTGTATACATGGTTTTTTTCTCATTGTATTATTATGTGTATACATGTCATGTTTGTCATTGTATTAGTATGTGTGTTCATGTCATGTTTTTCATTGTATTAGTATGTGTATACATGTCATGTTTGTCATTGTATTAGTATGTGTATACGTGTCATGTTTGTTATTACGTTATGTTTTGTTACGATAATCATCACTGCATTCAGGTGACGCCCATGGGTTTCCAAACTTCAATATAGAGAACCGTGACCCATCTGCACAAGCTCCATGACGAACCGTAAATCACCTGCACGAGCTCCGTGCCGAACCGTTATCCACCTGCACGAGCTCCGTGACGAACCGTGACCCACCTGCACGAGTTCCATGACGAACCGTGACCCACCTGCACGAGTTCCATGACTAACGGTGACCCACCTGCACGAGCTCCATGGCGAACCATGACCCATCTGCACGAGCTCCATGACGAACCGTGACCCACCTGCACGAGTTCCATGACGAACCGTGACCCACCTGCACGAGTTCCATGACTAACGGTGACCCACCTGCACGAGCTCCATGGCGAACCATGACCCATCTGCACGAGCTCCATGACGAACCGTGACCCACCTGCACGAGTTCCATGACGAACCGTGACCCACCTGCACGAGTTCCATGACTAACGGTGACCCACCTGCACGAGTTCCATGGCGAACCATGACCCATCTGCACGAGCTCCATGACGAACCGTGACCCACCTGCACGAGTTCCATGACGAGCCGTGACCCACCTGCACGAGTTCCATGACTAACCGTTACCCACCTGCACGAGCCCCGTGGCGAACCGTGACCCACCTGCACGAGCTCCATGGTGCTGGCTGGGGGCTATCAACGATTAGTGAGTCGACATTCATGGACTCACTAGTTTGTTTCTTCGGCGCTTTTCAGTCACAATCTGTCACATTCATTCACAATCTGTCACATTCATTCACATTCGGTCACATTCAGGGAAATTCAACCATATTGAAAATGAAAAGAGACTGAATACACGCAGCCACGTTCAACATGAAGACAATACGCGTACCAAACAGAACATTCCTGTTTGGAACAAAAAAGCGTGGAATAGCCCCCGCCATAGAATATATAAAGAAACAGCAGATAAAATTGTTTGGCCACGTGACAAGACAGAAAGATCAAAACACAACACAACAAGACTTCAACAAATGTTGCGAGAATACCAGCCGCAAGGGTCGACCGCGATAAAGATGGATGGATGGAATATTAGAAGCACTAGGAAACATAACTGCAGCAGAGGCGAATTTCAATAACTCTGGTTGTAGCCAGATCTCTCACAGAACGTTGCACTCAACACAGCTCGTCTGAAATAACCTCTGATTGTAGCCAGATCTCTCCCAACAGAACGTTGCACTCAACACAGCTCGTCTGAAATATCCTCTGGCTGTAGACAGATCTATCACAGAACGTTACACTCAACACAACTCGTCTGAAATATCCTCTGGCTGTAGACAGATCTCTCACAGAACGTTGCACTCAACACAGTTCGTCTGAAATAACCTCTGGTTGTAGCCAGATCGCAGTGTGTGTTTTATGGGCCACGTGATAACAACCGGCAAATGACTAGCCACCATGATGTTTATGACAACAGCCAACATTGAGCAGAGGCTAATTACATTTCTGTTCCAGGGACTGCTCCTCGCACCAAGTGAGTATACCCTAGCAATTCCCTCTGTCGGTACAACACAGATCGCATGACTAGAGAAAGTACAAAATGAAGCGATGCACATTATCTTGGGGTGTGCGAGAAACACTCCCTGTGTAGCAATGAGGTATCTTCTTAATGTTCCAACTATGGATGACAGGATCATGGTCTGGATGGTGCGTACATACCTGAAGATAAGTGCAGATAAAGAGCATCCATTGCACCAAGAGCTCAACACAGGGAAAGGTGATAGGTTAAGAACGGGAAAATCATGGATTGGCCGAGCAAAAGATGTAATCAAACAGGTCTGTGTGTTTACCAATATCAACACTGGCGATAAATGGATATGGATACCGGTGCCTACATCATTCAGGGGCACATTCTCGTTTATTGTCACACTCGACAATAAGTGCAGGAAGCAGAACCTAGTCGTTGTTGATGCGAAGGTCAACGCCCTGATATGTAACAGATGAGGAAGATGCAGTCATCTATACAGACGGATCCGTAATACGACACCAGAGGAGTTCGTGGGCATTTACAGTACGCTCGGTAGGCAGAATAGTTAAGGAAGACAGTGGTGCATACGTTATGACCACTAGTAGCATGACGATGTAAGTGATAGCAGTGACCAGGGCATTCATCTGGTTAGAGTCACAAGACTACACCCACGCCTGTATAATAAGTTATTCGATGAGCATGATAAGAAAAGTGGAGGCAGGCACTATACGCATGCAATGGGTAGAGTATTTACATACGTCAACAATAGGCAGTGTCTCCTTTGTGTACATCCCTGGATATGTGGGCGTACGGGGAAATGAAAATGTGGACAGGTTAGCTAGCTATGCTGTCGTTGAGGTTGGTCAACCAATGGATCAGTTAAGACGCCATTAATATCCTCCGAGATGTGGGAAGGGCACAAGAATTCGACAACCATGAGTCCACTTCACTCTTTAGGATGAAAGAGATAGGACTAAAGATGGGTACATCCAGAAACAAGTGGCCTAGTAGGCGCATAAGAGAACTTATTAACTAACACAGAACTAGAGTCGTCAGTCGCTGGACGTTGGGAACTATGCTGAGGAGGGCATCTGAGCGTCTGCAGACATTTACGGAGTGCTGTGATAATAATCCACAAATAACTCAATAACTCAGTATCACAAAGCTAAATTAAACAAGAAAGCAAAACCTCACTCTTTACAGCTAAAATATTACAAACAACAAGGCTACCCTACTTGTTAACTTTAAAATATCAAAATTTAAAATGAATTATCAGGGTCAGACCAAAGACGTCATTACCAAGCTTGAGATAACTAATGATCAAACTTGCATTCAGAAAACCCGAAACTTACAACAAAGTTTTCTTACACAGAAACCATCATTCGTTGTGGCTGGCAGTGGTTTACTACAAACATGGAATATAAAAAGTGATCTCAGAAAACGGTTTATCGACCCTGAGTAGATCATTATGGAGGGCATGGTACCAGATAAACATGAGAGAGGAAAACCAAAAAGAAAGCGAGTGCAAGATGTCACAGACGAGATTGGTTTGACTGCTGCGGACTCTGGGAATTTCGTGCAGGTCAGAGAAGCCATAAGACAGCTGTCATGGAATCTAAGCTTCAAAGGGTAAAAGCTGAATGATGATATGGATGAAAAGAAGAAAATGATGATGATGATGATGATGTTGATGATGAAGAAGAAGATTATGGTGGTGACGATGTTGATGATGAAGAAGAAGATTATGGTGGTGACGATGTTGATGATGAAGCAGAAGTTGATGATGATGACGATGTTGATGATGAAGAAGAAGATTATGATGGTGACGATGTTGATGATGAAGAAGAAGTTGATGATGATGACGATGTTGATGATGAAGAAGAAGATTATGATGGTGACGATGTTCATGATGAAGAAGAAGATTATGATGGTGACGATGTTGATGAAAAAGAAGAAGCAGAAGAAGATAATGATGATGTTGATGATGTAGAAGAAGATTATGGTGGTGACAATGGTGATGATGAAGAAGAAGATGATGATGAAGATGTCGATGATGAAGAAGAAGATGATACTATGACGGTGATGTGGTAATGATGATGACTGTGGCATGTGTACACGTTTAGTATGTGTAAAAGTGACATTTGAAAATAGCAAAGGCCTTCATATCATTTAGCCGAACTGAATTTTGCGTGTTAATCCATTTTTCTCTGGCAGTCGTGTGCACAGGGGTCCCTCGCCGCACAGGCAGATAATTCCGACTTCGGAGGTACTCATGTTTTTTCCGTCGATGAGTAACTGACGTTTCAAGCCGGGGCTCGCTGGTGAGACCAGAGGTGGTTGCCGCAGAGAGAAATCATAAATAAAAATCCCAACCGGCGTAGCCGAGATTTGAACGCACAACCTCTCTGTCCCGAGGCCGGCATCTTTCCTCGAGACCAACCAGTCCCCCATGGACTTGGAATATGAGGAAACTACAACAAGGAACACTTTTCATGCATAGCCTGCAACGGTTCCTGCCGCCTATCCACCATATACCAGAAGTTCACGTCCTCCCGAAAGTGATGATCGTCATATTTCTTTAAAAATATATAGCGCTTGATGATGTTAGGCCATAACTGTTGACTCCAATTTCGAAATACAAACACACAGTTAGTCGTCAGATTATCCCCGTCGCACATCAAACAACAGACCGTAAGATTAGCGTACGGCCGGTCTAGGGATTTACGATGAACCATTACGATGATGTAGAACACAGAACAATGTCGCAAGCACAGTAACGACGCGCCCTTTAGATTTTTTTTATTACTCTAGTGAACGTAGCCTACGACGAACAGAACACGGTGCATATTACCTAAAGAGATAAAACTGCGGCTGACGAAGCAGTTCACATTTAATGAGAACATATAAATAACTTGCGTCAAGCAAATCCAACAACGGCCATGAACAGCACCAATGTGACGTAAAGCGCAGAACAAGCCTAGACGATGGAAGGTCGCATTCACAACACTTGATTTGTTGAAAATGGAATATCGCCAGCGTACGACATTGTTTTATCGGCGCAGATGTAATAAGTAGATCATCATCTTGACTTTGACGCATAGGAGTGCAATTTAGAACCTAAATTAATCAGACATCGAATGCACATTCTGCAGCGGTCGAGAGAACGTGGAATAGATCGCCATCTTAGATGGAATAAGAACAACCCAGTGTCTGGTGTACGCGATAAATAACACGAACAGCGACAGTTAACGACGAAGCAACGCGGCAACTTCTAACATCTATCAAGTTTTTACAATAAAAACAATTACGTTCGACCAGATAATGAGCAACCAACCCTCCTAATTATCTCTACCATCATCACTACCATCTCGATCACATACCGATGACAACGTCATCTCTCGTTAGTACTGACAATGTTTGTTATTATCTGTAAACTGTAAATTACTTACTTGCAGGGAATCGTGCTCTTTATATATTATAAACATTGCCAAAGTGTGTGACAAACGCTTGTTAACATTTCAGTTACATCAAATTATCTAATTGCGCGAAATAAATATAAATTCACGGTCTTAATTTTCAAATTACATTTAAATGCTTCAACTACGTCCCGGAGAAAGGAAACTAAAATATAATAATCAAAATTTGGAGGGAAGTGAAATGTTACTTTTTGCCTCACGGCTTGTTAAATTTTCCACCGATAATTCCAAGAAATCGAAATAAACAACTTCTAATTCTGTGACATGTAAGATGTCTTTCACTTGCGAGTGTACATATTCTCCCGAGACATCATGCTTTTTAGTTACTATAGCCGACTGCTGTCTTTACTTGTTATTATTGGTCTTACTACTAATGTTGGCATTGTTCGGCCCACGAAAATGGCAAGCTCAATCATCATCATCATCATGTGCCGTACCGGAAGGCGTTGGCGGTCATGTCCTTCCAGTATCTTCTATCTACAGTACATCGTATCAGTTCTGTTGCTGACTATTTTCCATGTCATGACACCAAGCTATCCGGTATTTTCTCTCTTTGTCGTCCGCGATCTCTCTTTCCTTTTATTTTGCAAGTTGTAACAAAGTATTTTAACTTTGCTCTTCTCAAAAGCTCAATCAACGTAGCTGTAAATTTGCACATTATTTATAAATTATTTTTTTTTAAATGATAATTGGTTTTTTTAAAAAACTATAGTCATCAACTGTGCACAATAAGTTTTAAGAATGACATCTTATTGTGGACACATCGCTGCTCATTTACAACTTGTGTTCTTCTAATTCGAAATCATGTGATGACGTCGGTCACTGATGTATCACACAAAACTAAAATTTGAGCTGTGCGCCCTTTATCCACAACACTGCACGTTCAATAGAACATTGTGAACGGGAAAATGTGCAATTTTCACAGAACGTAACACGTTCAATAGAACATTGTAAACGGGAAAATGTGCAATTTTCACAGAACGTAACACGTTCAATAGAACATTATTGACGATCGATATGACCACTTTTTTGGTTATTGGAACAAGGGCTGAGCTGATATGGCAACGTCCAACCAGCGGTGACGTCATTCTGTTCTAAGGTCTGAAGTCTACAAACCGGAAATAAATTAGATCAAATGTTACAGGTTTGAACATAAATAAGATTCATTTAAAAAATGGCCAAGATGCTGAATACAGCCAGTAACAATTCTGGGAGTCATGTCCCTTTTATCACAGATGCTCAAAGACAAATGTTTTCACTTGTAAATGTGGTCATCTTGTGTGTCGCTGTCAGTGTGTTCGGGTCGATCGCCAACGTTATCAACATGATCGTGTTTTATAAACAAGGCCTGAACACAAGCATCAACATTAGCTTCTTCTGTCTCTCCATCTCTGATCTGTGTAGTCTCATTTTTCAAATTTTGTTCTCTGTGTACTCGAATCCGTTGGTCGTAGACTTGAGTCTACCTATAGTTTACACAGAATTCCAGCATTTAACCGTTGGGATACCAAGGGCGATGTTTACTCGAACTACCTGCCAGATAACTGCCTTTATCACCGCCGAGAGATGCTTGTGTGTTGTCTTTCCTCTACACATCAAACGAGTTATCACTCCCAGAATAACAGCCACAGTTATTGTCGTTATTTTTGCGTTCACTTTCATATCTCTCGCCCCACTCTATTTCACGTCTTATTGCAGCTGGAAGTTCTACCCGGACTCGAACTCAACCCTTCTAGGACTAGCCTTCACGAGCGACAACGACATTACAGAACCTTTCGTATTCTGTGTGCACGGATTGTTAACTACATTAAGCTTTCTTTCCGTTCTGATCTTCACTATTATCTTAATCTATAAACTAGGACAGAAAAGTACATGGCGACAAACAGCGAACATTGACCAACAGAAGGCGGAGTCAATGTCTAAACGGGATAGAGCAACCGTCAGTATGATTGTGTTGATTTCTAGTATTTTTGTTGTGTGCTACACACCAACTTCTGCTCTAGGTATTGCCACATTTCTGGAACCCGAGTTGTCATTTTCTGGAGTTTACCACAACCTCTACTACAGCCTGTGGTATGTCTCATATGTTTTTGAGACCGTCAACTCCAGCATCAATATCTTCTTGTACATCAACATGAGCTCAAAATACAAGCAAACCTACTTGAAACTCTTTTATGTCAAAGTCTAGAACAGCAAACCCATTGTTTGTTCCATAAAATGTTTACGATTTAAAGATTGTTAATATTTTATAAAAGCCCATGAAACAGACAATGAAGATTCACATAACAGAAAACCAAACCAAAGAACAAAGTAAAAAAAAAAAAAACACACAGCAAAGGAAAGGAACAGCATAATTTAGAAGTATCGTGTTCTGTTTGTTATTGTATTAGTATGTGTATATATGTCATGTTTGTTATTGTATTATTATGTGTATAAATGTCATGTTTGTTATTGTATTATTATGTGTATACATGTCATGTTTGTCATTGTATTATTATATGTATACATGTCATGTTTGTTATTGTATTATTATGTGTATACATGACATGTTTGTCATTGTATTATTATGTGTAATCATGTCATGTCTGTTTTTACGTTATGTTTTGTTACGATAATCATCACTGCATTCAGGAGACGCCCATGGGTTTTCAAACTTCAAGATAGAGAACCGTTACCCACCTGCACGAGCTCCGTGACGAATCGTGACCCACCTGCACGAGCTCCGTGACGAACCGTGACCCACCTGCACGAGCTCAGTGACGAACCGTGACCCACCTGCACGAGCTCCGTGACCCACCTGCACGAGCTCCATGGTGCTGGCTGGGGGCTATCAACGATTAGTGAGCCGACATATATGGGCTAACTAGTTTGTTCCTTCGGCCCTTTTCAGTCACATTCATTCACATTCGGCCATATTCAGTCAAATTCGGCCACATTCAGTCAAATTCAGCCACATCAGATAATGATAAGATTGGCATGTTTTGTTTTAGATGTGTCTGTGATGATGGTCACTGTTTTTAGCTGTAGGATAGAAACCAGTTGTCACAATATTTAATTTGCCTATATTAAAATATATCTATCTTTCGTTCGCCTGTAGTATTGTCTATATCTGCAATGTCGTTTCCTGTATACATTTTACGAACTTTTGTAATTCTTGCAGTGGCCCATATAGTTTTGTCTGTAGTGTTGTATCTAGGGGCCAATGGATTTTCCTCAGTCTACTATATTCAGTGTAGTCTTGAAGTATGTGTTCAGCAGTCTGGTGCGCATGTCTACATGTACACGTAGTTGAGGTGCCGATCTTGAATTTTGTATACATGTGACTGTGGAGTTGATTGTGTCCTGTTCTGAGGTGTATAATGATAACTTGTTCCCATCTATTCATATTACGAAATGCGTCTTGATTTGGGGGCTTGTGGTCTTCTGATTGATTTGATTATCTGTTTCTTCTGATGGTATGTAACCGATGCATCTAGTTGTGTGCCTGTTGCACCTTTTTTTTTTTGCCAGCTGATCTGCTCACTCGTTTCCTGGTATTCCACAGTGAGATGGGTTCCATTGCAGGACAACCCTGTGGTGCTTGCAGAGTTCAGTCAATAAGGTCTGCAGTTGTGGCCATTTTCTGGATTGCAGTTCCTGGAGCACTGATCTTGCACCCACATTCAAATGTTTTTGTTTTTAAATCCATGTTACTATCCTCTCCATGGCTTTATAAAATCCATGTTACTATTCGGAGTACGATGTTTCTAGGTAATTTAAATCTTTTTGTTAACTATTAATCTTTGGATAATGTTTAATCTAAATGATGCCGCTAGATTTACTGGAAAACACAAAGCACTGAGTAATTGATGTGTTAATCATAGAGAATTGGGTTAGGGAAGGCATGTGTAGAATTGATTCATCATAAAGTACATATGTAACATAGAGAGATGTGTAGACACTGCAGCGTGACTGGTAAAGTTTGTTGGAATGATTGATAAGGCAGGGGAAAACGAAGAACATCTGTGGTACAAAACTATCGATAAAACAGAGACAAAAGTGATGGTCGGTAGAGCTGGTAAGGAACACGGAGGACTAGAATTTGCGCATGGAAATAACCGCCTACATGGACGTACATATAGACGACTAGTCTAATGTATCACAAACTTCCATTACAGTCAGGTGTCCTACAAAGCCGCAGTCTAAGGCATACGTCTCTATTTTTGGCGAACTTCTCAATCTCATTAAGAGAGTCGATGCGTGTTATTTTTGGCTTTCTTGTTCGTGTTCTTCTCAGTGTCTTAACAACCGGTGTTCTGGCTATTTTACCGCTATTTCCCATTCGGACGCTAGCTACGTACTTGGCACTTCTCACTTTTGATCTTCCTCTCCTTGCCCCCATTTCTCGTGATGACTAAGTGTTCAGATTACATCAGATTTGTTATTCATCTGAGAGGTTGGTTTGTTAACTGTCGAACTAGTAGACTACTGACATCGACACAGCACCATATCCTAATATTCGGGGAATTTATTTTTAAATTATTCGTTCTCCAGTCTCCTATTGGGAAGTGAGACGCCTACCACTAAATGTAACTGAAAGTGTCTGTGAGTTGTTTTGTTGTTGAAGAAGGTCACGTGACGTAAACACAACTACGCAACACCGGAAGTGGTCTCACACAACAAGGGGGAGCTCAATGATAATGCTGCATTGATTATTGTCAATTCTGCTCTCTACTTTCTTGTCGTTTCCGACATAATAGTTTATCATGTGTGATCCCATTTTTGAATACCAGTTTCGGCTCATTCTTATCGGTGACAGCACAGTTGGGAAGTCGTCTCTACTGCGGTACTTCACAGATGGCAAGTTTGACGAAGCCTGTGACCCGACCGTCGGGGTGGACTTCTATGCTCGACTCATGGAGGTGAAGCCTGGAGTGAGAGTCAAGCTTCAGTTGTGGGACACTGCCGGACAAGAACGATTCAGGCAATTGTTTTTAGTGCATCATTTTAATCATTTTAAGTTATTGCTGTTTTCTTGTGTTACATTATTATTTATATTTTCATACATACATTCAATATCATTCATCATGTATTTATGGTGTTTACATTTACTCTCATTTTGAGTGAATCAGTAATAACAATAACATTCAACATTGAGTTCTCACAGTTCTGAAGTGGGTTCAGACTTAGTTGAGTCAGTCATCATAAGAAGGCGTAAATAAGGCATACATTGATTATGATAAAATAATGCATACGTTATCATCATCATCAAGTACCGGGCATGCTGGCTTAGGTGATCATGTCTCTCCACAACTTTCGATCACGACAGTTATTTATCATTTCTGTTGTTGACCTTCTGCCAAGCCATTCTCTCTGGTAACTTTTCTCATTGCTTCCCTCTATCCCTTCGTCTGTCAATTTTCCCAGTTGTTCCCTTCTCATTACACGACCAAAAAATTATAATTGTTTCTTCCTAATATTGGAAATTAGCTATCTTTTTTCATTGGTCTCTTTCAGAACGTTTTCATTACTCTTCTTAGCTGTCCAATGTATTCTCAACATTCTTCTGTAAAACCACATTTCTACAGCCTCCAGCAAATTTTTTGTTTGTTGCCCCATTATCCATAATTTACATCCATTCTTCTTCTACCTTTTTAGCTCCCAGTGGAGCATAGGTCTTCAACAAACACTTTCCAAGTCGTTCTGTTTTTTGCCATTCTTTTAAGATCATTCCATCTCTTCCCCATCATTTTCATCTCTGCTTCTATCTGTCTTCTCCAAGAATTCCTTTTTACATCCATAAGAATGTACATCCATAGAAGTGTAAAATTGCTATAAAGCCATATGGCTAATGATATGTAGGTGAGGCAAGGTTGACTCATAATTGAATGAGGTTTTGGCTCAAAAGGATAAGCCATTCACAGTGAACAACATAGACACAGATATATCAGCAAATAAACTTAACAATATATCACAAAATAATAATGAAATAACTAAAAATGAAAGAAAATAATATTGAAATTGAATTAAAAGAAACTTCTCTGCAGTGCTTGCTTGTGGCCAGATCATCATAAGAAAAGAGCAGACGATTACAATTTATTTAAAATGTAATAATTACATGATTAACACTTTAAAAGTTAAAGATAACTGATGAAAAACCTGCTCCAGAGCAATATGGCAGTACATAGTCAAGTTGGTACAAAGTAGACTTTAACAGTACATAGGTTAATACAATGTAGGTTATCAACTATCTTTACGAACTTATCCCATTACTGGGGTCTGCCGGGGTGACATACATAATTAGGGAGGCTAAAAAATGGGTGAAATACTACAAAGGACAAGAGGTAGGATTCGATCCCAACCGACGGCTTCCGGGTTCACCCAGCCATTAATGGGTACCTGATTTTTTTCAGGGAAAGTGAAGCGGCACGGGCGTAATACCAACCACATTACCCAAAAAATCATGTGCCGAAGGTCTGTAAAATTTATAGTCACTAACACCATATTCCCTATACGCCACTTGGTGTGACGGGGGTACTTTACTGTTTTTTACTTACATTGGGTGAAATTAAAAACTCAGACTGATACACGTTATAGTGACCCTTATTCATGTTCTTTAAGTCCCTATAGTAGACCCAAGAAATTGGATCTCATTGACGTCAAGAAAGTAACAATTGTCCAGGTAAAAGTAAAAAAAAGTAAAGTACCCCCGTCACGCCAAGTGGCGTATAGGGAAATATAGTGTTAGTGACCCTATATTTTACAGACCTTCAGCACATGATTTTTGGGGTAATGTGGTCGGTATTACGCCCGTGCTGCTTTACTTTCCCAGAAAAAAATCCGGTACCCATTTAAGGCTGGGTGAACCCGGAAGCCGTCGGTTGGGATCGAACCCTACCCCTTGTCCTTTGTAGTCCAGTTCACTAACCACTGAGCTATTGCGGCTCCCACAATTGTCCAGTGGTCCAAAAAAATGCTTCTATGATTTTCTCAAGGTATAAGATTGAACTCGAGCCATGTTAGCTCAGTGGTTAGTGAACTGGACTACAAAGGACAAGAGGTCGGGTTCGATCCTGATCGACGGCTTCCAGGTTCATCCAGCCTTAAATGCGCACCTGATTTTTTTTCTGGGAAAGTAAAGCTGCACGGGTGTAATACCAACCACATTATCCCAAAAATCATGTGCCAAAGGTCTATAAAAATTATGGTCACTAACACCATATTCCCTAAACGCCACTTGGCATGATGGAGCTTTTTACTTTACTTTTTTATAAGATTGAACTGACTTGTCTTCTGTAGATCAACTCACTAACCAATTCTTTACCAAGGTTCTTGGAAAATGGGAAAAAAATGATAATTATCTGTCAGAGTCATATTTTTCTTTCTTGTTTGCAGGTCTATTACAAGATCTTACTACAGAAATTCTGTTGGAGTCATGATTGTATATGACATAACCAAGAGAAGCAGCTTTGAAAACCTTAAAGAGTGGTATGAGGAGGCCCGTGAACATATTGAACCTCACAAAGCTATTTTTGTGATTCTCGGTCATAAAGCCGATAATGAAGAAAAGAGACAAGTCACATTCAGGGAAGGGAAACGATTTGCAGAAATGCTGGGACTAAAATTTTTCGAAACGTCCGCAAAAAATGGTCAGAATGTCGAAGAATCTTTTGCTCAAATAGCAAAAGACACATATCAGCATTTGCAGGATGGGCATATTAAAATAGAGGAAGGTTGGGATGGAGTTAAAGCTGGATTTGCAAGGCCAAAGGAGTCTGTGCATCTAGCAGAGGCAGAAGGGGAAAGTCGGTGTTGTTGAGTAGCATAATTAGATGTTGGTCATTTACGGAGCGTGAGTGCCAATCTGAGGGTGACCACTTCGAGAATGAAAAGCCCATGACATGACTGACATTGTGTTAAAATACCTGCTATTCTATGTGTCCTTTTCATATTTAATGCAGCTTGTTAACTTCAATGTGACATTGCATTCAATCATGATTGAGACATGATCAAAATATTTAATGCAGTTTGTCATTATGACATTGCAGTCAATCATGATGGAGCTGTGGCGAAAATGTTTAATGCAGTTTGTGATTGTGACATGACATTGCATTTAGTCATGACGAAACTGTGGTGAAAATTAGTTTGTGTGTTATCCTGGAATTATAAAAGATGGTTTATCCTGCGCTGTATTCTATCCCTAAATGTTTGTTTCAGTAAGCCACTTAATGGCTGTGTTTGTGTTTGGAGTTGTGATAGCTACCACAGGAGCTGTTATAGTAGAGAGATTGGATAGGCTATACTGTCAGTAGAAGTAATTAACTTGGTTTACATTTTATAACATAATTATGGGATGGAAAATATGTTTATCAATTTTTTTATGGAAACATTTTGTCTGAGAATTATGTAGCACACTTAACATTTTTTATGGAAACATTTTGTTTGAGAATTATGTAGCACACTTAGCATTTTTTATGGAAACATTTTGTCTGAGAGTTTTGTGGCACATGTGACATCAATTTTGTATAGAAACATTTTATCTGAGAATTATATAGCATATGTGACATCAGTTTTGTGTGGAAACATTTTATCTGAGAATTATGTAGCATATGTGACATCAGTTTTGTGTGGAAACATTTTATCTGAGAATTATATAGCAAACGTGACATCAGTTTTATGTGGAAACATTTTATCTGAGAATTATATAGCATATGTGACATCAATTTTGTGTGGAAACATTTTTATGAGAATTATATAACGCATTTAACATTTTTTATGGAAACATTTTGTCTGAGAGTTATGTAGCACACTTGACATCAATTTTTGTGTGGAAACATTTTGTCTCTGAGAATTATGTAGCACACTTGACATCAATTTTTGTATGGAAACATTTTGTCTGAGAATTATGTAGCACACTTGACATCAATTTTTGTATGGAAACATTTTGTCTGAGAATTATGTAGCACACTTGACATCAATTTTTGTATGGAAACATTTTGTCTGAGAATTATGTAGCACACTTGACATCAATTTTTGTATGGAAACATTTTGTCTGAGAATTATGTAGCACACTTGACATCAATTTTTGTATGGAAACATTTTGTCTGAGAATTATGTAGCACACTTGACATCAATTTTTGTATGGAAACATTTTGTCTGAGAATTATGTAGCACACTTGACATCAATTTTTGTATGGAAACATTTTGTCTGAGAATTAAGTAGCACACTTGACATCAATTTTTGTATGGAAACATTTTGTCTGAGAATTATGTAGCACACTTGACATCAATTTTTGTATGGAAACATTTTGTGTGAGAATTATGTAGCACACTTGACATCAGTTTACTGTCTGTGAAAGCAAGAATAGTTTCTGTTTAGGAAATGTAAACACCACTTCGAGTGACAATGTTTAAATTCTGCATATGGAAGATGCCCTCAGTTGTTTGTTTTCTTCCCAAAGTGAATTTTTAGTTCCAATCTTGAGAAACTAGTGACATAATGCATCTGTGCTCACATAATAGGCGAACACTGTGAAGTTATAATCTTGGAAATTTTGCAGCATTTATCAATGAAGATGTCTAGATTCTAGAACGTTTCATCATCAGGTGTCATACCGGTTGGCGTAGGCGATCATGTCCTTCCACAATCTTCTATCTACAGTACATTGTATCAGTTCTGTTGTTGATTGTTTTCCATACAGTGACACCAAGCTATCCAGTATTTTCTCTCTTTGTTGTCCACGATCTTTCTTTCCTTTTATTTTGCCAGTTGTAACCAAGTATTCCAACTTTCCTATTCTCATGATGTGCCCAAAAAATGTTGATTGTTTCTTTCTGATGTTTTTTAGAAGTTCCCTTTTTGTGTTGGCCTCTTTGAGAATTTCTTCATTGGTCTTTTTAGCTGTCCAGGGAACTTTCAACATTCTTCTGAGAAATCCTATATCTGTGGCCTCTATTCGTCTTTTCATTTGTTTGTCTACTGTCCATGATTCGCTTCCATCGAATTGGTTCAATATAGCACTGATGAACTCTCTTACTCACTTCTATTGACATAGATTTGTTGCATCAGATATTTTTCATTTTCTGAAATGCTATTTTGGCCTGAGCTATTGTGCTTTTTATTTCTGTGGTGCATCTTCCACCTGATGCTATTATTGTGTCCAAGTAGTTGACGCTTTTCACTCATCCACAAAATGGATATTTCATGGAACTGGTTTCAATTGTTTATACCACACACACATACACAATGTAACATTCTTAGCTAAAGCACTATATTTACGTATGAATGATATTTTAGTTGTTTATGCTCGTAACAACAAAAATCAAAGATTGACAAATCTGAAAGTTGTATTCAATTTGTAACCACAAAGGTTTTTCAGTTTCAAGTTACTGCATTTTCTAAACACTTTGAATGTGTGATAGAAGTTTTGCTATTTTATCTTTGTGGAAAGACACAGATGAGGAAGTGAACTAAAGTATGAGTGACAAGCTACTGTGTAGTAAGATAAAATTTGGTTTTGGAGTTTATGTTGTTGGGTTAGATTTTGTTTTTGAGAAGCACTTGTTTGAATCCATTAAATTTATGTACAGAGGAGTGACAGAGTGGTGACAGAGTGGTGACAGAGTGGTGACAGAGTGGTGAGTGATTTGTTCAGAATGGCAAATGGAAGTTGTGAACTTTCATTGCTACACAATCATTTCCCTGCTTTCATTGCTATACAATCATTTCCGTATTTTCATTGCTGCACAATCATTTCCGTACTTTCATTGCTATACAATCATTTCCATAATTTCATTGCTACACAATCATTCCCATACTTTCATTGCTACACAATCATTTCCATACTTTCATTGCTATACAATCATTTCCGTATTTTCATTGCTGCACAATCATTTCCCTGCTTTCATTGCTATACAATCATTTCCATATTTTCATTGCTGCACAATCATTTCCGTACTTTCATTGCTACACAGTCATTTCCATACTTTCATTGCTACACAATCATTCCCATATTTTCATTGCTATACAATCATTTCCATAATTTCATTGCTACACAATCATTCCCATACTTTCATTGCTACACAATCATTTCCATACTTTCATTGCTATACAATCATTTCCTTACTTTTATTGCTACACAATCATTTCCATATTTTCATTGCTACACAATCATTTCCTTACTTTTATTGCTACACAATCATTCCCATATTTTCATTGCTATACAATCATTTCCATACTTTCATTGCTACACAATCATTTCCTTACTTTTATTGCTACACAATCATTTCCATATTTTCATTGCTACACAATCATTTCCTTACTTTTATTGCTACACAATCATTTCCATACATTCATTGCTACACAATCATTTCCTTACTTGTATTGCTGCACAATCATTTCCATACATTCATTGCTACACAATCATTTCCATCTGTTTTGGGAATATTAATTGATTTCTATTCTGTGACATTACTTCACACCATTCAGTATCAGCTTGTGTCTTCCTTGATTTCCTGTACCAGCATAATTTTTCTACTTTCGTGTTTGCCATGCTCTCCCATCTTAGAACATATCCTTTCATGATTTATTTTCTTAAACATACAGTAAACCTAAACAAATTGTAAACTTCTCGAAGTTTAATGTTCTCCCATTTTATTTTCATTAAGACAACACAATTGGTTTGCTTCAGAAGTTTGTTAATATGATTCCCCGAATCTTGTTTTATGTCAAATAATGTGGGGTTTAATTGCGTGCAGAGTCAACAAATAAAATGGTTAGCTCATCTGGTAAAATGTGGTTCCATACAATCATCATCATCATGTGCCATACCGGTTGGCGTTGGTGATCATGTCCTTCCACAATCTTCTATCTACAGTGCATCGTATGAGTTCTGTTGTTGACTGTTTTTCATGCCATGACACCAAGCTATCCAGTATTTTCTCTCTTTGTCGTCCTCAATCTCTCTTTCCTTTTATTTTGCCAGTTGTAACCAAGTATTCCAACTTTCCTCTTCTCATGATGTGCCCAAAAAATGTTGATTGCTTCTTTCTGATGTTTTTTAAGAGATCCCTTTTTGTGTTGGCCTCTTTGAGAACTTTATCATTGGTCTTTTTAGCTGTTCAGGGAACTTTCAACATTCTTCTGAGAAATCCCATCTCTGTGGCCTCTAATCGTCTTTTCATTTGTTTGTCTATTGTCCATGATTCGCTTCCATAGGTCAGAATTGGTTCTATATAGCATCGATGAACTCTCTTTCTCATTTCTATTGACATAGATTTGTTGCATAAGATATTTTTCATTTTCTGAACTGCTATTTTGGCCTGAGCTATTCTGCTTTTTATTTCTGTGTTGCATCTTCCATCTGATGTTATCACAGTGCCCAAATATTTCAAACATTGCACTTGTTTCAGATTTGTCTTTTTTATTTTTATGCTGCATGATGGTGATGATTGTTTCTTCGATATAACCATTACTTCTTTTTTCTTACTATTCATACTGAGACCTTTCTTGTTGCTTTCTTTTACTATTATGTCTGTCATTTCTTGTAGTTCGTTCTCTGTCTCTGCTATTAAGACTGTGTTATCCGCATATCGCAAATTATTTATGTTATGACCGTTGACTTCAATTCCTTTTTTGTCTACTATTGATCTCATAATATGTTCGCTGTAAGGTGAAAACAAATCTGGCGACAGAACACAGCCTTGTCTGACTCCTTGTTTTATATATTGGAATTGTTCTGTTTGGTTGTTAATTCGTATAGCTGCTGTTTGTTGCCAGTACATGTTTTTTTATGATTCGCAGATCCTTGCCATCAATGTTTAATTTCCCCAGCATATTTATTATTTCCACGTGCTTTACTTTGTCAAATGCTTTCGTAAAGTCTATAAAGCACATATATAGATCTTTCTTTACCTCTATAGATCTTTCTATCAATGTTCTTAAGATGTATATTGCATTATTGGTGCCCTTTCCTTCCACAAATCCACATTGTTCCTCACATATTTCTGGTTTTATTTTGTTCCTTACATGTCTCATGATGATTCTTAATAATATTTTCATCATATGGCTCATGAGATTAATAGTGTGATGGTCTTCACAATCACTGGCTCCTGACTTTTCGGCATGGCTACAAAGATAGATTTTAGTAGATCTTCAGGTATGTGTCCAGTGTTATATATGTCATTGAGTAGTTTTGTTATGACTTGTACTCCCAGCTCTCCTAATGCATTTATCTCTTCGATTGTTATATTGTCAGGACCTGGAGCTTTGCCTCTTTTCTTGTGTTGAATTACGTCCTCCACTTCACTCTGCATTATTGGTGGTCCTGTGTCTTCATTTGAATTGTTTAATTTTGGTCATTCATCATCATAGAGTTGACTGATATATTCTGTCCATCTTTCCATTGTCTTCTCCTGTCCCATTATTATATTTCCTTCCTTTGATTTCACACATCCTGAAACTTTGACTTCTTTTCTTCCTGTTAATTCATTTAACTGATTGTGCATAAATTTTGAGTCTTTCTTTTGTTGTTTTTCCATTTCTTCACATTTCTGTTTTAACCATCCTTCCTTTGCTTCTCTGCTTTTGTTTTGGATCTCTTTGTGCAATATTTTGTATGTCTGTTCTTCTTTCTTATGTTTTCTTCTTTCGTCCATTAGTTGTAATATTTCTGCTGTCATCCATTTCTTTTTGTTGATTCTTTTAGTCACTGGTATTACTTCTTTTGATGTTTGTTGAATCGATTGTTTGAGCATTTCCCACTGCTCCTGGATGTCCTGTATTTTCTCAATAGCATTATATCTATTTTGTACTATCGTGCTGTACTTATCACTCATCTGTTTATCTACTCATAGCATATCTAGTTCTAATTTTATATTTCTTGGTGATTTCTGTGCCTTCTGCAGTTTTATTTTTATCTTTCCAACTACTGGTACATGGTCACTATTGCAATCTGCTCCTGGCCATGTTTTAACAGATGTTAGCCCATTCCTGAATCTTCTCTGTACCAGTATAAAATCAATTTGATTGTATACTTTTTTGTCTGGGCTTTGCCATGTCCATAGTCGCCTAGGGTACTGTTTGAACAAGGTGTTACCTATAATCATTTCATGTGTCTTTGCCCAATCTATCAATCTATCCCCTCTATCATTCGTCTCTCCAAGGCCATGCCCCCCAGTCACATTTTGTACTTTAGCTGTTCCTATCTTTACATTGAAATCCCATGATATAATAATCATTTCTTGGGATTTACACTGTTCCATGGTCACCTCTAGCTCTTCATAAAAAGTGTCAATGTCTTCTTCTTCGCTATTACTTGTTGGTGCATAAACTTGAATTATGTTAATATCCATTGGTCTGCCACTCAATTTTACTAGCAGAATTCTGTCTGATACTGGCCAAAATTCACTGTTTTGCTTCTTTTTCTATCTAACATGATGCCTACTCCTCTTTCGTGTATGGTTCCCCCAGAGTAAATTACATTTCCACTGTCGCTTTGTAATAATCCTGCTCCTTTCCATCTCATTGCACATAGTCCCAAGATGTTCAATTTCATTCTCTTCATTTCTTGACTGATGTTTTCTAGTTTTCCAAGCTGGAATGCCGATCTAATGTTCCTATTGCTAGTGTCTCTTTATTTTTTATCTTGCATATAGTAGCATGATGACGATCGGGTGTCACCTGTAGCACATGACGCTCCGTACCGGACGAGGTGGCTGTGAAGTCCCCATTAACGTCGTTAACTGTAAATATAAAGTTGTGGTTTGTCATGATTCATCATCATCATTGAGTGCCGTCTCCGCAACGAAGGTTGGCTACCATGGAGCGCCATTTTGCTCTATCTCTTGCTTTGATGGTGCAGGTTGTCATCGGTTGATTTGTCCATCTTTTGATATTACTCGTCCATGTTAATCTTGGTCTGCCTCTGCCTCTTTTACCTTGTATTTTCCCCTCCAGGATCACTTTCAGTAGGCTGTTGTGTCTTTTAACATGGCCTAAGAATCGCATTTGTCTTGTTCTAATTGTGTTCAGAAGTTCTCTTTTCATTTTTAGTTGTTTTAAGACTTTGGCGTTTGTTTTCTTTTCCTTCCATCCAATTCTACCTATTCTGTCATGATTATTCCAGGCAATATAAGAATATATATAGTTTGCCATTCCTTTCCTTCTTGGCAGTGACTGTACTAGTCGGAGATTGCAGCCATTGTCTCTATACATGATATCCTCTGCCTGCCATCGCAGTGTGGGGACCATAACCGGCACTGCTTGTTAGCTGCTCCCACAACACCATCCACCACCTGCTCCAATGGCTTCACATAACCCTGATAGGGGGGCTAAACGGGAGCTCCACCTTGCCCAAGGGTGTCCCAAAGACTAGCGGAGGAAAGGAGACATTTTACTCCTCCTTTGGTAGGGCAGAACTCTACCCCGCTATCCTAGAGGCCATATAAAAGATACAAAGATTTATATGGGCTCAGAGTTTAAGGTAGACCAGAGCTTAAGGAGTGACAGCTTCAATGAATCTTTATTGTGTCACCATGATAATGTCAGAAAAACGTGAGCTAGAACGTTTTATAAACACATGCCTGAGTCGAAGAGGAAGTGATGAAGAGGAAATAATATAGAATTATTTTTCCATTGTAACAAAAATAGCCACAAATAAATAATAAAAATAAATATGTATATCTCCACATCAAGATAGTCAAAATTGCAAATAATTGTAAATATTTATTTTGTAACCTGTTTATGTATGAAATGTTTATTGTTTGCTTATATAACAAAAATCGTAGTTTTAATGCATTTAATAAATTATTATTACCGTTTATCCTGTGTAAAACAATGACTATGTGTACAATTTGTTGCCATTTCTTGACAATTTATTGCCATATTCTTGAAAGAGATGGCAGGTTAGGTTTGAAACATTGTACACTTGTGTGCCTTTTAGCCTGACACTTTTATGATGCTTTGTGTTTTCATAGTTTTAGAAGGAGTCACAATTATACAATAATTACACAGCTACAGTTGTCACAATTATACAATAATTACACAGCTACAGTTGTCACAATTATACAATAATTACACAGCTACAGTTGTCACAATTATACAATAATTACACAGCTACAGTTGTCACTTTTATCCTTTATTTCATGAAATAAGCAGTTATTTGAACTTTATTTTTGATGTTTGATTTTTTTTAGGTGCCGAGAAATTCAATGTGACATTTATGTTTGTTCTTGTGTTTTTGCAAATTTCAGAACTGTATTGCAATATGTCAATACCAATAAGTGTACATGAAAGAAATTTGAAATTTGTACCTGCAAGACACTGTCAGAGTCTGAAGTTGTTTCTGCAGTAACCAGTTATTTATTGTAACTGTTATGTTATTTTCCCATGTCTATTTAACTTGCTAGACAATGTTATTGAAGTGGGCATTAGCATCTGCAGTCAAGATGGTGATATGGGAATAAATAAGACAGCAAGTTTGGCTACAGATTTATGGTATTCGACACAGTTCCAGTGTTGCAGCCAAAATCTTCCTCAGAAAGTACAGACTAGATTATTTTTCTAAAATGTAAAACAACTTAACCCTAGATTACAAATGACTCGTAAAAATTTCCATAGAAAAATTCAAATTTTAACAAATCTACAGTTTTGCAGCATGCTGTTAATTTTTCCAACAATGTACCTTCCTAAAAGTTCACGACAGTCAGCAGTGATGTTTTAATGTGACTGGATGCATTTTATTTTCTCAAATAAAGCTGGCGTGTCATGTAAATTTTGTAGTTATTGTGTAACAGTTTTTATTATTTTAATTTTTTTGCATCAGATGTCTCCGTCACTTCACATTTGTTCTGCCTGTACTCGTTTCAATTACTTTTGTAAATTATACTTCTTCCAAAGTGTCGTCTTGCCAAAGATGTGGGGAAAAAAATGTCAATAGCTTTTATTTTGTTCATAGTACACGTTGTTTTTTTTTTAGCTGCAAATGTTGTGACAGTTTTGTAAAAGCTTGATTTAAAATGAAGCTCATAATCTCGGGTTAAAGAATGAACATGTTTATAATATAACTTGCAATGTTGGTACCTTCACTTCAAATCTCCCAGTTACTAGGGGCTACAGTGGCATTAGAGGCAGTTTGATATAATTTATCTTCATTTAATTAAGCACTCGTAGTCATTGAATCCGTGTGTTACCGGGGCCTCATTATGAGGGAAGTAAAGAATAGTGACACTGTGACCTTCCAGGTATGTTGTAAGAGGCGACTAAGGAGGTTGATCGATGGCTTGACAAGCTGTCATTGTAAAAAGTTTTGTTTATGGAAGCAGAACCATAGATTTTAGAAGCAGTGATCTCTGCAATATGTGCCATTTTGGCACGCAAGGTTTTGAGATCGTGGTTCTGCTCTATGTACCGTCTTCGGATTGAAAGGACAATAGATAGATAGATAGGTAGTCATTTAACTATAACCTACGTGGGGTGTTCTCTCTAGGCTCATCAGTTATCAGTATCACTGCTTTCATTTTTTTTCACTATCTCACTTCCTTCCCTCATTTGGTCTATTCATTCTTTTTTTGTATATATATATATATATATATAAACTTGGTCTATTTTGCTTTGTATCTTCCTTCATCTTCGTTAATCTATTACATTTTGTTTCATATATGTTCCTTTTATATACATCCTTTCTTTCCCCCCCCCCCCTCTCCACCCCCAAACCGTCATCCATCCTCCACTTCTCTCCCACACCGTGGCTTGGTTCTCTCTTAACATTCTCTCTCATTTACATCTGATGCTGAGCTGAGTGCATATCATAGCCTCAGCCTTAGACTACTAGCTAAGCATCTTTACATTTAATGTATACATTTCATTTATTCCTATTTTTAATTAATGATTTTCCTGTAATAAAGTACTTTGTCTTCTCTTTTCATTTTCTATTGTAGATCCACTAGTTCTGGTTATTTTAGAACATGTAGTTTAGTTATTCTTCATTTCATTGTCCATTTCTGTGTTTGTGTTTTTTGAAGAAGGCCACAAGTAGGGCCAAACATCATGATTTTGTTTTGTTCCTGTTTTGTAAAACTGTCACCATACTATTTAGGAATGTATGTTGCACTCCACTACTGACTCCTTATTCCATATTTTGGTATGTATCACTGGATAAAGTCTTTGTTACTACTCTAAATCACTTTGACATAATTTCCTGGCCTCTCTCAGCTTATAATTTCCATTTCTCTTCTTATAGAAGACTACATCTGGTTCTATTAACTCTATATTACAATACCTATCTGCAACTTTCCCATTTACAATACTGGTAAAATTACTACCACTTAAATGTAATATTAGGTGCTCTAAATATAGGATTTTCTCTGAACTTTTGACACACAGCCATGTATTCACACTAGGCAAAACATGGGGTTTCGGAATTCCTGGCTCAGGTTGATTTATGACCTGAGTTTCATCTCATGGACCTGACCTGTTACAATGTCTCTTCGGTCACCATATGTTTGTCAGTATGTTTGGCTACCTCATAGTGTTATTTGCTGTGTATGTTTCCCGAGTCACAAAAGGTTATTTAAAGTCTGCAGAAGACTAAAGTAATTTTCTTGGTCACAGCAAAAAAAAAAAAAAAAAAATAAGAAAAAAATGACAAATTTCTTGAAAATTTTGGATTTTTTTTCTTTTAGCAAAAATGATGTATCTCACGAAATGAAAACCAAAAAAAAAATACAACATCAATAGAAGCAAATGCAATACTCAGGGATCACTGGAAGTAGTAATTAGGAAGGTGCATGGAGGGGGGGGTAACATTTTACCACGGCTGAATGTCACATTTTGAAGAATTTGTTTTTTGGTGAGGTAATTTTTACTATGGTGTCGTAATCTAGGGTTTATAGTTAAGTCATTTTAGCTTATATTTGTAAAGTATATTTCTTTTCTTTTTTTATATATATATATATTCTGTCAGTGTCATCATTTACTGAGGAAAAAGCCTTCAGCCACAGTGTCAAAGTAATTCTGCGTTGCCATCCTACGTCATAAAACAGTATCCTTGTATAACAACTTATTTCTTCTCATGAAAATATCATTTGACAAGGGATTTCCAAGGGTTAACATTCTCGTAAGTTTATTTGTGTACATTTGTTATTACTGCATGGAGCTGTGTCAGTTTTTTTAAAAACATCCTTTTGTTTTATCTCATTATCATCATTATTATAATATACACACACGTATACAAAGATGTACATAGAATATTCTTTACACATTAGAGTAAATGTGCAAGAAAAAAATTTAACTGAAGTGTAGATGTTGTTCAATTGTTGTACATAACATAAGATCATAGATAATGAAGAAGGATCTTTTGAAAGCATAATACTTGTTTTTGTTGTTTGACATGCATTTTGGCCTACATCTGGCCAATATGTATGATCTCATCTCTGAAAATATTTTTGTATTGCCAGTTTGCTTTATGGACTTAAGGTTTATAAATTATAAATATAATAATATAAAATCAATATTTTTCTTTATAATTGTTGAGTGTTGTGTGACATTTTATTGCTCTTTATTGCATGTAACCTGTACTTATTTCTGGTGTCACCTGGTGTGGACAAAGTCAGTTATTGTCAGGATAAGAATAATTTAATCTGCTATAAGAGTGAGGAGAAATATTTGTGCATATTGTTTATAATTTGTCAGTTTCTAATGGATCTAGAAGCCTGTGAGCTGATGCCCTTTGGCCCAATGCCATGTAATGATATCTGCAGGTATTTCTGAGTTCCCTTGTAGTTCCGTACAAGGTGTTCCATTTATCAGGTCTTTGAGGAAGTACAGTTGCACTGATGTCAGTGAGTTTTGGACAGTCAAAAAGGTGATGTTTACTGTTTCATGTGGGTGTTCACAGAGTGAACATGCTGAAGTTTGGTTTCCTTGTATTCTATTGATGTGGGTGTTCACTGAATGGACATGCTGAAGTTTGGTTTCCTTGTATTCTATTGATGTGGGTGTTCACTGAATGGACATGCCGGAGTTTTGTTTCCTTGTATTCTATTGATGTGGGTGTTCACTGAATGGACATGCCGGAGTTTTGTTTCCTTGTATTCTATTGATGTGGGTGTTCACTGAATGGACATGCTGGAGTTTGGTTTCCTTGTATTCTAATGATGTGGGTGTTCACTGAGTGGACATGCTGAAGTTTTGTTTCCTTGTATTTTTTTTTATGTGGGTGTTCACTGAATGGACATGCTGGAGTTTTGTTTCCTTGTATTCTATTGATGTGGGTGTTCACTGAATGGACATGCACTAGACCCTTTTTGTATCTTGCCACACATTCTCTGTTCTGGGCAAATTGTTCAATCTCAGCGAGGGAGCTGATGACTGCTGTTGTTGCCTCTCATGTCAGTTTTTCTTTCAGTGTTTCTCTAGCTTGCCTCTTTTATTTCACCCTCTGGTTTCCATTTGAATGCCTGCTTTGATTCTCTTGTTGTCTCATCATATGGCCAACACATGACCACCTTCTTTTCTTGATTATAGTTGATATTTTTTTATGTTTTGTCATTTCTCTTATTTCTGCACTAGTCTTGAGTTCATTCAATTGTTGATTGGCCAGAATCAAATAAATATTTGTTGTTTGGTCAGGATCAAGTAGATAATATGTCCTACCCTATTCTACACCTCCTCTCATTTTTCCAATTTTTCACCATTTGGTTTCTTTTGTTCAAATTAATCCTACCTGCCCTATTGTCTATTAATCTTTTAACCAGACTCTATGAAAATCCTGGCCGTCGTAACTTCAGTCATTTTTAGATCTGTGTTGTTGTGTAATCTGACTTGGAATTTTGTGTTGAATGTGTATAGTTTGTTTGATTTACCTGATAAAGGTTTTTGCCGAAACATTGTAGTTTGTCTTGTCTTTCTGTTAGTCTAGGCTGTTCAATACCATTTAGTGTCTATTTTCAAGTAAATAATGTTTGTTGATTGGTCCGCATCAGATAGATATGTTTGTTGATTGGTCAGGATCACATAGATAATGTTTGTTGATTGGTCCAAATCAAATAGATGTTTGTTGATTGGTCAGGATCTGATAGATAATGTTTGTTGATTGGTCAAGATAAAATAGGTAATGTTTGTTGATTGGTCAGGATCAAATAGATAATGTTTGTTGATTGGTCAGGATCAAATAGATAATGTTTGTTGATTGGTCGGGATAAAATAGATAATGTTTGTTGATTGGTCAGGATGAAATAGATAATGTTTGTTGATTGGTCAGGATCAAATAAATAATGTTTGTTGATTGGTCAGGATAAAATAGATAATGTTTGTTGATTGGTCAGGATCAAATAGATAATGTTTGTTGATTGGTCAGGATTAAATAGATAATGTTTGTTCACTGGTCAGGATCAAATAGATAATGTTTGTTGGTTGATCAGGATAAAATATATAATGTTTGTTGATTGGTCATGGGAGAGATCCATCAGAACTGGCCTATTTTCAGAAGTGTCTCTAACCCAGAAGATAACACATTTGGTTATGCCAACAAACAGCCTCATGAAAAATAAACATATGTTTAAATTAACAAACAGTCTCAAGAAAAATAAACATATGTTTAAATTAACAAACAGCCTCATTAATAATAAACATATGTTTTAATTAACAAACAGCCTCATGAAAAATAAACATATGTTTAAATTAACAAACAGCCTCATTAAAAATAAACATATGTTTAAATTAACAAACAGCCTCATTAAAAATAAACATATGTTTAAATTAACAAATAGCCTCATTAAAAATAAACATATGTTTAAATTAACAAATAGCCTCATTAAAAATAAACATATGTTTAAAATTAACAAACAGCCTCATTGAAATAAATAAACATTCCTTAATGGCTTTACCATGACGGTAGACTTCATGTGTCCCTCTGCAGTTCATTTCTAAACTTCATTTATATTTTTAATACATCAAATGTTGGTTGTTACAAGTGCAATGAAGCTATAACTAGTTTAATCTTTTACTTTACTGAACCCTAAATGTTCCATAGACACATATACAGAGGTTCAATTGTTGCTACAAGTAGGAGTTGAAGTATGATCTTTAACCCTTTCTGTACAGAAGCTTTTTATCAATGCAACGGAAGAGATTTCAGAGATTCAATTTTTCATGGTTTTAAGAATCAAAATGCACATATATATATATATATAAGATATTATATATGAATTTTTAGATAATTGAACAAAGTATTAAGTTTCACCAATACCTAGATGACACAAAACATCTAAAAAGAATATGGTTTGATAACGGTTTACACTAATCAAATTGAGAGTGGCGCACTATGCAGCGAAACGTTGCCGGCCAAAATCGGCATGGCTCACAGTACGGTGAAGCGTATGGAAAGAGTTAAAAAGAACTTCACTCTAATAATAACAGTAGATAATGCTACACTCTTTTTTTAAGTTTTAATTTCCATGTAGTGAATTAACATTTGTAATGGGTGCAATATTTTGTCTTATGTTTCACTTTACATATTTGTGGCTAATGATCTTGAAATACCGTATTTGAAATGATCAGAATCTAGTTGTCTTTGAAATTTTATATTTGAAATTATCATTATTTGTATCTCTACAAAAAATTGGATTCTTTTACCAATTATGAATTTCAAGTAAATAGTAAAATTATTTTTGCATCATATGCTTGCTCTGTACATTGTGAAAGCTGTTTTTATTGATTATAAATTTACCTGTTTATATAATGTAATTTTAATAAACAAACATAAATGTTGGCTTAGTTATGTCACATGAGGAGAGTAAGTTACGTAATACCATATGAGCATTTATTGTTGATAAAGGACTTTGTGCACATAAAGTTGGTTTAGGTATATAACTTTTTAAAATATGGAATTCTAATGTTGGAGATGGAAGCACTCATTTTTTTTCTTCCTTTCAACTCCCTGTGGAGCAAAGGTCTTCAACAAACACTTTCCAAGCCATTCTGTTTCTTAACATTTTTAAAAAAATCGCTCCATGTCTTTCCTGTCCTCTTACTATCTGCTTCCACCTGTCTTTCCAAAATATGTTGGCCTCTTTATCTCTTTCCCTGGGGATTCCAAAAAAAGGGCAGGTCATGTAATACTCTAAATATGTTGGCCTCTTTATCTCTTTCCCTGGGGATTCCAAAAAAAAGGGCAGGTCATGTAATACTCTCAGTTCCTTTCCACGGTGTGTCCTATCCAGCGCCATTGCCTTTAATTGTCCTACATTAATAATTTCATCCTGCCATCTCCATCCTTTTATTCTGCGCAAGCATCCATTAATGAAAGTCTGTATCTATGTGAATGTCATCTTTGTTCACTGTGTTTCACAACATTTTTCAATGTTTCAACATTAGTACAGGATAGAAGATTGTGGAAGGACATGATCTCCTACTCCAACCGGTATGGCACATGATGATCATGAACATTTGTAATTGGAAGAAGGTGTTGCTCAATAACAGTAGTATCATTGTCCTACTGGCATCCTCCTAGCTTCAGTGTGATCCAGAGTGTTTCAGACTCAAGCATTGTTTTGTGCCAGCTTCCCTGGTCATTGTGCTACTTTGTAACCTCCCTTTCCTTGTAATTGTACTACTTTGTAACCTCCCTTTCCTTGTAATTGTACTACTTTGTAACCTCCCTTTCCTGGTCATTGTGCTACTTTGTAACCTCCCTTTCCTGTAAGCAAAAGAATGTTTTTTTTTGCTGACTGTTTATCAAGCACATATTGGTGGTTATATTTTATGTAATGCTTTATGGTTGTTAGATTTAACTGTTTTATTTCACATATGTCTTGTTCAGGTTTACAATTAAATCCACTTAATGATAAGGCCACCAGTAGAGATCACATATATTGTGCTTCTCCATAGTAAAGCCATTTCATTTTTATGAATGTGTTGTCACTTTACTTATTCACAGTATTTCTGGGGTTGGGTATTCTACAGATAAGGTGTCAGCTTCTGGATAAGAAGGTCTCAATTTAAAATCCCATCACAGGAAATAAGAATTTTTGAAAAATCGAATCCATGGTTTCTTTGTGCCTTTACCCTTCCCCTGTTCTCTTGGTGGTGAGGTCTGATGTCTAGCCCTCTCTGGGTAGTGAGGTCTGATGTCTAGCCCTCTCTGGGTGGTGAGATCTGATGTCTAGCCTTCTCTGGGTAGTGAGGTCTGATGTCTAGCCCTCTCTGGGTAGTGAGGTCTGATGTCTAGCCTCACTGGGTAGTGAGGTCTGATGTCTAGCCCTCTTAGATGATGGGAAAAAAATCAGGAGGTCCCATGTTTATTGTGCTCACATTAAAGAACTCTTCGTAGTAAGAAATCAGAAAGAGTATACCAAAAATGGTTGCAGCCTGGGAAAAACTGATAGGAAAAAAATCTGACTAAAATATAAAAACTCTTGATGTTAAAAAAAATAAGTGTACCTCTTAAGTCTGAGAATATCTGCTTGTGTGGCGAGGGACACCTGAACACATTGCTGCAGGTGTGAAAAATATAAAAAAATTAATGTTAACGAAATTCAGTCCCTTGGTTTTGCTGGAGATATTAAAGTGGTGTGTACAAACAAACTGTATTTCTTTTTGTTTGTTAAGAAATTAAAGTTAGGTGCTTTTATTTTTTATATTTTAGACTTCTATGGGATAACAGGTGTCTCAGTATATAATATATATTTCATATACGATACACTGTTGGTCTATATAAAGTAATGTTATCTCCCTATAGCTTCTATTTGTTATGGTTATAGTGTCATAACTTCATCAAAATTGCTTGGAACAGGCTGTTGTGATAATCAAATATGAATTACTTGCAGCCATGTTTCTTATAAAACCGCTATTTATATATTAATGTTTCGGGGAATGTCTATTCATATTCAATGTTTTACTGATGGATTAGAGCATGGTAGTTATTGTGTGACAATCAAATACAGAATAGGAGTAGGTACTCACCATCTCAGGCATTCATGTGAAAACCACCTGGTAAAAGTAAACAAGGAAGACCGAAAGTAACGTGAAGAACAATTACTAGGGAAGGCTCAATCATGGGACAAAGAAACAACCAAGAACTAGCAGCAAATCATCAATTGTGGAGTGCTATGTTTTCTGCCATTTATGCTGTCTACAGCCCGAAAGGAACTAATTAACCCACCATGCCTTATTGTGTATGGGGAATATAGTTTATATACATTAGTACATATGGGAATATAGTTTATGAACATTAGTACATATGGGAATATAGTTTATGAACATTAGTACAGGAGTATAGTTTATGAACATTAGTACATATGGGAATATAGTTTATGAACATTAGTCTATCTATCTATTGTCCTTTCGAGCCGAATACGGCACATAGGGCAGAACCACAATCTCAAAAACAGAAACCTTGCGTGCCAAAGTGGCACATATTGCAGAGATCACTGCTTCTAAAATATATGGCGCTGTTTCCATAACAATACTTTTTACGATGACAGCTTGCCAAGCCATCGATCAACCTCCTTCGTCACCTCTTACGACATGCCTGGAAGGTCACAGTGTCACTATTCTTTACTTCCCTTATAATGAGGCCCCGGTAACACACAGGAAATGAACATTAGTACATATGGGAATATAGTTTATGAACATTAGTACATATGGGAATATAGTTTATGAACATTAGTACATACTGGAATATAGTTTATGGACATTATTACATACAGGATTATCTTCTTTCTTCTTTTCTCTTTCACTGATACCTAAAAGGTGTCGTGGTTTATATCATTTGTCGTTCTTGTGCTGCTCGAATTGTCTGAATTAGTGATTTTCCTTTGTTGTTACATGTCTCTGTCACTGCATCTATCCATCTTCTTCTGGGTCTTCCTCTTGGTCTTTTTCCATGCATTCTCGAGAAGAACGCCCTTGATGGTGATTGGTGAGGATTCATTCTGACCAGGTGGCCAAGCCATTTAAGTTGTTGTTCTATATATTCTTGGCAGGGTTTTGTTCCTACCATTTTTCTTATGGTTTCATTTGGTATTCTATCTCTTCTTGTGTTGTTTGTTACTTTTCTCAAGCATCGCATCTCACATGTATTGATCTTTCTTAAATGTGATTTAGAAAGGGTCCATGTTTGACTTTCATAGCACAAAGTTGGTATGAAGATGCTATTTATCATTTGTTGTTTAGCTGGCATAGAAATGTTTGGATGTCTTAACAATGGTGAAAGCTGGTATGTGACAGCATTTGCTTTTTGTATTCTCATGTCAATTTCTCTGTCTAATTTTCCATCTTCTGTGAACATTGTGCCTAAATACTTGAATTCCTCTACTTGTTTTATATCTTTGTCTTTGATCTTGATGTTTAATGGGTGTCTTAATTTGCTTATTCTTATAGCCTCTGTTTTTGCTGTGTTAATTTTCATACTGTAGTTTGTGCAGCTTTTATCTAGAGATGTTAAATGCTGTTGTAGCAGGTTTTCATCCTCGTATATTAGGCATTGGTCATCTGCGAAGAGTAGCTCATTGATGTTGGAGTTTTCTACCTCTATGTTATTATTTGATTTGTCCTTGTTGTTGGTTGTTTCCTGATTTATTTTGTCCATATATATGATGAAGAGGAGTGGTGAGAGGACACATCCTTGTCTTACTCCTGTTGTAACCTGAAACCATTCATTCAACAATTCACAGGATTATAGTTTATAAATATTAGTACATACAGGAATATATATAGTTTATGAACATGAGTACATGACTGGGTGATGAGGCCAGTGTCACTGCCTGATTTTCAATTCCTAAAGGAACCTCAAACTGTGTTGGTTGAGACAAATGTTCACCACTGCTGCAAGTTGAACCAAGACTGCCTGGTCACCAGATGAGTGTTCTAACTTCTTTACCACCATGATTCTAGTAACATTATATATAGTAAAAAAGAAAGTAAATTACCCCCATCATGCAAAGTGGCGTATAGGGAATATGGTGTTAGTGACCATAAATTTTACAGACCTTCAGCACATGATTTTTGGGGTAATGTGGTCGGTGTTACGCCCATGCCACTTTACTTTCCCAGAAAAAAATCCTGTACCCATTTAAGGCTAGGTGAACCGGAAGCCGTCAGTTGGGATCGAACCATACCTCTTGCCCTTTGTAGTCCAGTTGACTAACCACTGAACTATCGCAGCGCCTTTTATATTTAGGGAAGAGGTAAATAATTGCCTTGCTGATATGAAGTAGGAGGAAGTAGTGGGGTGTGACGTACACTCCTACATGGTATGGTGACAGCTTGTTGAATGAGCTCATTCTAGATGTAGTAGAGTTTATCTTTATTTCGTTGTTCGTTTATTTTGTTGCCCGTTTGTGTTGGTCTCATTTTCTGCAGAAGGCCGCATGTAGGTCGAAATGTTGGTATTTTGTTGTGTTCCTTTTTTGCAAAGCTGTCACCATACCTTGTATGAGTGTATGTTACACCCCACTACTGGCTCCTAACATTAAATGTAATATTACAAGACAGAGACACATTTTGTCTACTTAATTATGTCTGTGACTATTCTGTTTATGCTTCAGATATCTACCATCTCACTTTCATTGTGGTTTACCAAACAAATTCATTTTGTTTGTAATTGTTTTTCTCACCTATTTGATAGAAATTTGATTTTTATCTTGTACAATATTGATCATTTCATTTTAAGAAGTCTCAATTTGGATTTGTCTTTATTTGATGTACTTTGACAGCTCAAAATTCTGAAAATGTCATTTATGGAATATACATTACTCTGTTGTTTTTTTTTTATGATTGCCATCATGTTTTATGTAATTTATATGAGTCATATATAGGCTTATATATATATATATATATATATATCTAATGTATGTCATATGTTATTTATTATCTGTATGATATATTATTTGGTAGGCCTATGTATCATCTAAGTGTCACATATTTTAATACACCTAATTTGGCACATGTTTTCTTTATCTGGCTAATGTGCCACATGTTCTCATCTGTTTAATGTGTCGCATGTTCTCATCTGTTTAATGTGTCACATGTTCTCATCTGTTTAATGTGTCGCATGTTCTCATCTGCTTAATGCGTCACATGTTCTCATCTGTTTAATGTGCCACATGTTCTCATCTGCTTAATGCGTCACATGTTCTCATCTGCTTAATGTGTCACATGTTCTCATCTGCTTAATGCGCCACATGTTCTCATCTGCTTAATGTGTCACATGTTCTCATCTGCTTAATGTGTCACATGTTCTCATCTGTTTAATGCACAACTTGGTCTTTTTTTTATTTAATGTGCCATGTGTTCTTTTCTGTTTAATGCACCACTTGTTTGCATTCGTTTAATATGCCACATGTTCTCGTCTGTTTAATATGCCACATGTTCTCGTCTGTTTAATATCACATGTTCTCGTCTGTTTAATAGGCCACATGTTCTCGTCTGTTTAATATGCCACATGTTCTCGTCTGTTTAATATCACATGTTCTCGTCTGTTTAATAGGCCACATGTTCTCGTCTGTTTAATAGGCCACATGTTCTCGTCTGTTTAATATGCCACATGTTCTCGTCTGTTTAGTGAATCACACATTTCCGTTACCTATCTAACCACTCATTACACCCTTGCTATACCATAAGCTAATTCAACCAAATTGCCCATAGCTTTACCATACCCCCACATCCAAAACCTGAAAAGTTCTTCTCAATAAATTTCATTGGAATTCTTCCCTCCACTGTTGTCAGTGTTCATCTTTTAACATCAGTCGTTAGACCTAGTATCTTAATTTGTATCTAAAACTGATGTTTGTTTTTACCTTATTTGGTTTGTATGTATGCCTTGTTATAAATATTTATGTTGCTTTATTTCATTTGTGTTTATTTATTGTTAGAAATATTTATGTTGCTTTATTTCATTTGTATTTATGTATCATTATAAATATAGCTTTATTTCATTTGTATTTATTGTTATAAATATTTATGCTGCTATATTATGTGGTAATGCAATCCACTGAAGAAATGTCAATAATAAACCCATCACATTGGCCTATATTCATTATAATACATTTATTGTATTCCCTTGCAACACAGTCTAATTTAATCTCTCTGAAGATGGTAAGATCAATAAAGAAATAGATATATGATGCAACAATGCAAACCATTGGGACAGCTAGCCCCTATACTTCAACACAGAGCAATATCTTTTACCACAACAACAAAATATATCTATCTGTCTGTCTGTCTATCTATCTATCTATTGTCATTTCGAGCCGAAGACGGCACATAGGGCAGAACTACAATCTCAAAAACAGAAACCTTGCGTGCCAAAATGGCACATATTGCAGAGATCACTGCTTCTAAAATCTATGGTTCTGTTTCCATAACAATGCTTTTTACAATGACAGCTTGTCAAGCGATCGATCAAATATATCTTACATAGAGTATATTCATTCCCGCCTTTTGCTAACAATGGCAAACATTGTCACTTACGACTAATCATAAGGAATCTAGTCGCCATAGAGATATGTCAGAGAAAACAGCTTGGGTTGACTAGAAGAGACAACATTTGAAGTGGTATAAGAGAAAACAGTCTTAACACATGGATGTGAATCATGGACAATAGAACACCAGACAAGAAAATCACTGGAGTCTGTAGAAATGTGGTTTTACAGAAGAATGTTGGGAATACCATGGGCAACTAAGAAGAGTAATGAAAACGTTCTGAAAGAGGCCAAAGAGAGCTAATTTCCAATATTAGGAAGAGACAATCATCATTTTTGGCCATGTAATGAGAAGGGAACAGCTGGAATATATTGTAACAAATGGGAAAATTGAGGGACGAAGAGATACCAGACAGCTTAAGAGAATGGCTTGGCAGAAGGTCAACAACAGAAATGATAAATAACTTTTGTGATCGAAAGTTGTGGAAAGACATGATCACCTGTCTTTTGATCATTTGTGTGTGCCATACCGGTTGGCATAGGCGATCATGGCCTTTCACAATTCTCTATCCACAGTACGTCGAATCAATTCTGTTGTTGACTGTTTTCCATGCCATGACGCCAAGCTATCCAGTATATTCTCTCTTTGTCGTCCGCAATCTCTCTTTCCCTGTATTTTTCCAGTTGCAACCAAGTATTCCAACTTTCCTCTTCTCATGATGTCCCGAAAAATGTTGATTGTTTCTTTCTGGTGGTTCTTAGGAGCTCCCTTTTTGTGTTGTCCTCTTTGAGAATGTCCTCGTTGATCCTTTTAGCTACATGAAACATTCAACATTCTTCAAAGAAATCCCATCTCTCTGGCCTCTAATCGTCTTCACATTTATTTGTCTGCTGTCACTGATTCACTGCCACAGATGAGAATTGGCTCTTTATATCTCCGAGGAACTTTCCCGCTTCTATTGACATATACTTGTTACACCAGATATTTTTCATTTTCTGAAATTCTTTGTTGGCCTGATCACAGATACGGGAAAAAATAGGACTTGGAATCAAAAGGGATAAAACAAAGATAATGAAAAATAACAATACCCCAGGGGGCAATATATAATCTCAATCGCCAAATATTGGAAAGAGTAGACCACTGTATATATTTTAGTAGTAATATCAAGAAGGTGAAACAAAGAAGATCCGAAGCAGCAAGGAATTTTATGGGGAAAAAACCTGTACAAAATATGGAAATAAAAATACTATGAAAGAAAACCAAACAGATTATTCTATATTATGAAATTATATACCTATATATAATTAGGTAATATATTCTAGGTATTCAATGTGTATTTTACACAGACCTGAGAAGAGCAATGTGGTCCACACCCACCTCCCTGGAAGAGAAACTATATGGGGCAATCGAATCGTTTAAACAGACAGCTGACTTCATGAGAGAGTCTCGAATCCTACTCTGATTATCAATACTTGCCTATGTATGTTAATCTATCTCTATCTATTGTCCTTTCGAGCCGAAGACGGCACATAGGGCAGAGCCACAATCTCAAAAACAGAAACCTTGCATGCCAAAATGGCACATATTGCAGAGATTACTGCTCTAAAATCTATGGCTCTGTTTCCATAACAATACTTTTTACAATGACAGCTGTATGTTAATGCTGGATAATAATAAAAGAAGTTGAGAAAAAAAACTGAACGCTCTTGATGACAAATGCATAAGAAAAATATTCTGTGTACAATGGAATGAATTCAAGACTAAATTGGAACAAGAGAAATGGCCACTCAACCAAAGATCTCATCTACAAATTGGAAAGACTATAGTCATCTGCTGAGAAGAGACTAGAGAATTCCAAAACAGGCTCTTTTGGGAAACATCAGGATACAGAAAAAGGGGAAACCTAAACAGACACTAAAAAGAACACTTATAAGAGAAGCAAATTTGGCAGGCATAGACTTATTAGATAAGATCAAACATCTCACATAGAAAAGAGGTGAACAGCGACAAACACAACGAGCCCTATGTGACGTCTAACGACGCGGGAAAGATCCAGAAATAATAGCGAAATAAATATTTTAAAAATATGCTATCTATCTATTGACCTTTCGAGCCGTAGCCAGCCCATAGGGCATAGACCCTAAATCTAAATGTTTATTCTAGCAGTTTTCAGTCCTTGTAAAGATCTTTTATCATATCTCGCCATTTGGCTCTGTTCTGTGCAATCAATTCTATCTCATTGAGGGAGCGGATTCCTGCTGCTCTTGCCTCTCTGATCAATGTTTTTTTAAGTGTCTCTCTGGGTCGGCCTCTTTTCCTCTTACCTGTTGTTTCCCACATGAGGGCTTTCTTTGCTATTCGGTTATTATCTCTTCTCATCACATGTCCAACATGTGACCATTGACTTTTCTTGATTACTGAAGATATTAGTGGTTGATTGGCGATTTCTCTAATTTCCTCATTGTCTTGAATTTGTTCCACGCTATACCAAGTATTTTCTTTAGACATTTATTTTCGAATGCGTTCAACTTTGTTTCTATATCTCTTGTTGTTTTCCAGCTTTCACATTAGGGAAGCTCAACACATCATTATGTCCTCATTCGTGGACATAATGTCATTTTAAGTGATGGTGCACTACAGCTCTATTGTCTTCACATAGTAGATAGACAAGCCTTTGGCTTGGAAACGCCACACAGCCAACTTTAGATTGTCTTAGGCCTGCGGCTGAAAGGAAATCCTTGGAAAAACCTCCAACTAGCGTGACGTTTCCAGTTTTGCGAACAGGGACGGTTATGGGTAGAGTGACGTCAACCGTCTATAACTCCTGTGGCTGATAACGTCACGCTTGTTGGAAGGTTTTCCGGTTTTATTTTCTCTTGGGGCCTTTGTAAATCTATAGATGGCTATGGGAACACCGCAACTGGTTAAAAAAAAAAAAAGAAAGAAAAAGAGCCCCATCACGCCACGTGACGTATCGCGAATATAGTGTTAATGCCCACATTTTAAAAATATATCTACAGCGCATGATTTTGTGGATAAAGTGGTCAGTATTACGCCAGTGCCGCTCTACGTTCCTATTTAAACAAGTCAGGTACCCGTTTAAAGCTGGGTGAACATGGAATCTGTCAATCAGGATAGAAACCAAACTTTTGTCCTTAGTAGTCCTGTTATCTAACCACTGAGCTATCGCATCTCCATGTAGCTGTTGTTGGTTGTAAATTGTCAAAAGGGAGGAAATCTCATTAATTAAGCGTAAAGTTGTGAGGGTGTAAGGAAGTGGCAGAATGCAATCTTATAATGATGAGCTAACAAACGTTGGTGGGAGCCTTCAACAGTCCAACCCCAGAGCCTCTAAGAAAGTTGTTTAAATCCTGAAGCAAGGTCGGAAAACAGAATGGAGGGAGTTGCATGGAAAATATGAGCCAGAACATGACAGCCTAAACAAACTTAGTAGACATGGGCAGACCAAGATAGACTTAGAACAGGTCATTGTGGCCTCAGAGGACATCTACACAAGATAGGACTCGGTGACGATGCAACATGTGACTGCGGAGCATCCAGACAAACTCCAGAGCATATACCTGAGGAATGCAGCATTCTAAACATAGGAGCATCCAGACAAACTCCAGAGCATATCCTACAGGACTGCAGCACTCTCAACACAGGAGCATCCAGACAAACACCAGAACATATCTTACAGGACTGTAGCACTCTCAACACAGGAGCATCCAGACAAACACCAGAACATATCTTACAGGACTGCAGCACTCTCAACACAGGAGCATCCAGACAAACACCAGAACATATCTTACAGGACTGTAGCACTCTCAACACAGGAGCATCCAGACAAACACCAGAACATATCTTACAGGACTGCAGCACTCTCAACACAGGAGCATCCAGACAAACACCAGAACATATCTTACAGGACTGTAGCACTCTCAACACAGGAGCATCCAGACAAACACCAGAACATATCTTACAGGACTGCAGCACTCTCAACACAGGAGCATCCAGACAAACACCAGAACATATCCTACAGGACTGCAGCACTCTCAACACAGGAACATCCAGACAAACACCAGAACATATCCTACAGGACTGCAGCACTCTCAACACAGGATCATCCAGACAAACACCAGAACATATCCTACATGACTGCAGCACTCTCAACACAGGATCATCCAGACAAACTCCAGAACAAATCCTGCAGCACTCTCAACACAGGAGTATCCAGACAAACTCCAGAGCATATCCTACAGGACTGCAGCACTCTCAACACAGGAGTATCCAGACAAACTCCAGAATATATCCTACAGGACGGGTGTCCGGTTAGCGCAATCGATAGGCGGTTGGCTTACCACGGCAACAGCCGGGGTTCGTACCCTGGCGAGGACACCTGGGTTTTACTAATTCCCTAAAAATTAGTACCTCTGAAGTCGGAGTAAATCTGCCTGCATGCCGAGGGGCATCCTGTAATGAGATAAAACAGACTTTACACGCAAAATTCAGTCCCACAAAATTGAGTGGGTGGGACTTCGTCAGAGGTCAAAGCTGACGAAAGCGAACGAACGAACGATCCTACAGGACTGCAGCACTCTCAACACAGGAGCATCCAGACAAACACCAGAACATATCCTACAGGACTGCAGCACTCTCAACACAGGAGCATCCAGACAAACACCAGAACATATCCTACAGGACTGCAGCACTCTCAACACAGGAGCATCCAGACAAACACCAGAACATATCCTACAGGACTGCAGCACTCTCAACACAGGAGCATCCAGACAAACTCCAGAACATATCCTACAGGAATGCAGCACTCTCAACACAGAAGCATCCAGACAAACTCCAAACAGAGTATACACTACAGGACTGCAGCACTCTCAACACAGAAGCATCCAGACAAACTCCAAACAGAGCATACACTACAGGACTGCAGCACTTTCAACACAGAAGCATCCAGACAAACTCCAAACAGAGCATACACTACAGGACTGCAGCACTCTCAACACAGAAGCATCCAGACAAACTCCAAACAGAGCATACACTACATGACTGCAGCACTCTAAAAACCTCAAGAACACGAATATGGCCCACAGAAACAAGCCTACATGACAAGTTATGGGGAACAGGTAATGACCTCAAACGCACCGTCTTGTTCGTGACCCAAGCTGGTCTAAATGTCTAAATGCACGGCAGTAGCTGACCGCTGAAGCAGAAGTCTTATAACAAAGGCCAACTGGGAAATATAAGAGCCACATTAAGAATTGAACACTGGGCGTGATGCAATCATGAAGGGATGTAGAGCAATCACTCCGCTGGAAGTAGAAGACCAACGTGCTGACCAAGGTGTAATCGTTATGGTATTCAAGTAGCATATCTGCTGGCGTGTGTGATTATGTCTCTCCATAACTTTATATCTCTACAGTCATTTATTAATATTGTTGTTGAGTTACTACAAAACATACTCTTTAACTATCTTGTACCTTCTCACTCTATCTTCTTCCTTCAATGTCTCCACTGAGTTGTAGAAATATTCCGCTTGACAGGAGATCGATGAGACATGAAGACTGAAAGGATGAAGTTGAGTGGTAGAGAAGTGACAGCAACAAAGAGGAAAAAATGTGGGTCGAAATAGCGGATAAAACAGATCGGATAAGAGAGAAAGAAGAAGTAAGAAACATAGAAAACTAGGGCAAGAGATAGAAAACAAGACTACAACAAGTTCCACTGACAACCCCCCTCACCCCTCAATACATTAGAACGTGCATAAATGTTGGGTTTTCTTCCTTTATTTTAACGGAAAATTTAGGTAATTTCCCTTCCGAAAATAGACAATGGAATTCCCAGTTATAATTGGTAGCTCTAATTTCCGAAGCTGCGATTGGATAGTCTTTCCGGTCAAAAAAAATAAAAACATATATGTATATACAATTAGACGTGTATGAGGCAAAGACATACACATAGCACATAACATTAACATAATCGGTATATTTGAAATGGAATGACCTATTTTGAGAAGTGATTCTTCTTTGTTCGTTTAAACGAGTTGGTTGCACTCACTCATCGATCCAGGTGTTCCGTTGCTGGCACGATTCTGTTTTTGCCTGTTTTTCAATTGGATTTTTTTTATTTACTGAAATATAATACAACGGTTATTTACTATCAGAACTTTTCAAATGGCAAAGTATTACCAGACTGCTGAATATTCTTAACTCGGGTTTGTATCAAGATTTTCTGTTCTTAGACGGTCCTCTGCTCGCCAGAACTGTACTACTTTTCTGCGTCCCCTTATGGCTGGGTTTTCTAATAAAATGTGTTGCATTTATAATTATTTTAATTTGCCTGGGTCACAGCAATCATAACTCGGTTGCCTGGACCCTCGTCGTGGGCTCGAACTAAATCCTGTGTATAAATGAGACAAGAGACCCGGAAAAGGGGAGTTATATAAAGGTCAGTGTCATTCTACTTCTGCGATTATGACGTCATTCAGACTTGCACTCCGGACTCTCTTATGAAGGCAGCTGTCTGTTTTAGTCATTCGGTTGCCCCGTAGAGTATCTCTTCCAGGGAGGTGGGTGTGGACCACATTGTCCTTCTCAGGTCTGTGTACTGGGGGCAATCCTGTAGAACATGTTTTGTTGTCACGTTATCCAGGGTACAGTGGCATGGGCTGGTAGTTCCTATTTTGAGTTTGGTGAGCATGTAAAAGTAAATACAGAGCCTCGTCACGTCAAGTGGCGTATAGGGACTATGATGTTAGTGCCCCGTCACGTCAAGTGGTGTATAGGGACTATGATGTTAGTGCCCCGTCACGTCAAGTGGTGTATAGGGACTATGATGTTAGTGCCCCGTCACGTCAAGTGGTGTATAGGGACTATGATGTTAGTGCCCCGTCACGTCAAGTGGTGTATAGGGACTATGATGTTAGTGCCCCGTCACGTCAAGTGGTGTATAGGGACTATGATGTTAGTGCCCCGTCACGTCAAGTGGCGTATAGGGACTATGATGTTAGTGCCCCGTCACGTCAAGTGGTGTATAGGGACTATGATGTTAGTGCCCCGTCACGTCAAGTGGCGTATAGGGACTATGATGTTAGTGCCCCGTCACGTCAAGTGGCGTATAGGGACTATGATGTTAGCGCCCCGTCACGTCAAGTGGTGTATAGGGACTATGATGTTAGTGCCCCGTTACGTCAAGTGGTGTATAGGGACTATGGTGTTAGTGACCATACTTTTTTACAGACCTTCGGCACATAATTTATGGGGTAATGTGGTCGGTATTACTCCCGTGCCGCTTTAATTTCCCATTTTAACATCCGGTACCCATTTACGGCTTGGTTAACCCGGAAGCCGTCGATCAGGATCGAACCCGAACTGTTGTCCGTTGTAGCCTAGTTTACTAACCACTGAGCTAGAGCGGCTCACGGTTTCTCATTCTGTTGTGGCCAGTGCCTAGACGAAGTACGACTCGATCCCTCTTGACTTGATAGTTGGAGGTACCCATCTCTCTCGTTATACTTTTCGTGTTCTTGTTTCCATTTTTCAAGATACTGGCCTTTGGTGATGGATTTGGTTCCATCGTAACTGATCAGATGGTTCTCTTACGGTAATCTCCCTCTCTCCTTAGCTAGTTTCTCAGCGCGTTCGTTTCCGTGTATATTACAGAAGTGATGGTATCCACTGGATGACCTGGAAGTTATTGCACAGTTGGTCTAGGGTTGTTCTCAAGTCACCTAGCTCACTTTTCCTGGGGGTTTCTAGAGCTATTAGGACTGACAGTGCATCAGTCAGTATCACCAATTTCTTGTGCACGTTATGTTTGTGTTGGATAGTCAGTTTTGTAGCGTCTTTGAGGGTTTCAGTTTCTGCTTTATAGTTGTTTGAGAATGTCCCAATAGCTACTGATTTGAAGCCAGTGTCCAAGTCCATTAATAGCGATCTTAATATACAAGTTAGGGCACTGGTTGGTCTCGAGATAAGACGCCGATTTCCTACTACTTACACCCCCCAAAAGCGTATCTCCTACTGTTAGCTCCAACTAATTACCTCCTACTATTTACCACCTCCTACTTATCCTCTACTACTTATCTCTTACTAATTACCCACTACTACTTATCCCCTACTATTTACCCCCTCCTACTTATCCGCTACCACTTATCCCCTACCACTTATCCCCTACCACTTATCCCATTCTACTTATCCCCTCCTACTTATCCTCTACTACTTATCTCTTACTATTTACCCCCTCCTACTTATCCTCTATCACTTATCCCCTACCACTTATCCCCTACTACTTATCCCCTACCACTTATCCCCTTCTACTTATCCCCTACTACTTATCCCCTACCACTTATCCCCTACTACTTATCCCCTACCACTTATCCCCTTCTACTTATCCCCTACTACTTATCCCCTACCACTTATCCCCTACCACTTATCCCCTACAACTTATCCCCTACCACTTATCCCCTACAACTTATCCCCTTCTACATATTCCCATGTCTGGAAGGTTGAATGTATTTGAAAACGGGGGAGGGGGGAAGAGAGGTAGGAGGGTGGATTTACTGATGTGCTGTGAATAAAGATGGCATTCTAAATGCTGTCGCCTCGTCATGTACATATACAAATTTTGTTATTTCACCATCCGTAAAAATAGAAATCCTATCCCAACCAGGAATCGAACCGACGATTATGATTTGCTAGCGATTGATTTACTCCGATTGGCCACACACTTCATTGCTCGTCTTTTAATATCTGAAATGGGAAAAATCGACATCTCAACCGAGGCGATATCGATTTGAAAAACCCCACGAGTGGTCGGTGAGGACTTATATTGGATCTTTAAAAAGATTCTCATGTCTGGGAAATAATTGGGGCTTCTGCGATAATGAGGGAGGGTGTAGAGAAACTAGTTATGGTTTTGTTATCATTTAGTTGCTTGGCAATGTAGAGTTAAGGGTATAATTTTAGCGTTTTTAGTTCGGGTAGGTTTAAAATCGGAAGTGGGGTTGTTTAAGGGTTCGGTGAAGTTGAGGGCTGGTAGAGTTAGGGTTGAGGAGTGAGTTAGGTGTTGGGTGTTGTTATTGGCTGGTAGAGTTGGGTTTTGAGGTTAGGGGTTCGGTGTAGGTGAGGGCCGGTAGAGTTGGGGTTTGAAGTTAGGGGTTCGGTGTAGATCAGGGCTGGTAGAATTAGGGTTTGAGGTTAGGGGTTCGGTGTAGGTGAAGGCCGGTAGAGTTGACACATTGTCCTGTTTCATGGTGCAGCGGTAGAAACATTATGTCAAGCATGGTAGAAGCATAGTCGGAACTCGTATGTGCGTGTGTCATGATTTTTCCCATAAACCTGCGCTGTGGCTGACACACCGCATCTTCGGCATGCTTGATCGTTTTCTTAAAATGTAGGTAATACGTTTTTTTTTAAATCTTATTCCTTTCCAGAACATCATTGTTATTCTTTATAGCTCATTCAATAACAATAACTCTTTTTGACTCATTCAATAACAATAACTCTTTTTGACTCATTCAATAACAATAACTCTTTTTGACTCATTCAATAACAATAACTCTTTTTAGCTCATTCAATAACTCTTTTTAGCTCATTCAATAACTCTTTTTAGCTCATTCAATAACAATAACTCTTTTTAGCTCATTCAATAACAATAACTCTTTTTAGCTCATTCAATAACAATAACTCTTTTTAGCTCATTCAATAACAATAACTCTTTTTAGTTCATTCAATAACAATAACTCTTTTTAGCTCATTCAATAACTCATTTTAGCTCATCCAGTAACAATAACTCTTTTTAGTTCATTCAATAACAATAACTCTTTTTAGTTCGTTCAATAACAATAACTCTTTTTAGTTCATTCAATAACTCATTTTAGCTCCAGCAGTAACAATAACTCTTTTTAGTTCATTCAATAACAATAACTCTTTTTAGTTCATTCAATAACTCTTTTTAGCTCATTCATAATAACAATAACTATTTTTAACTGCCGGTGATATTCTCTATATTCATCTGTAAAATCATAATTCTGTGGTCTCTAACGATTTTCTTGTCCGATTGTCCATGATTCACACCATATTTCAAGAGTAGCAACATAAAACATAAAGTAACTATTTTCTCTGATCTCAACTGCCAGCAATTGGTTGCATCAACTAGTTTCTTTTCCCTGGAATGCAGGCTTAACTTGGGATGTGCTCTGTACCATCTATTTTGTACATCTACCTTCTGGGGCTAATATATCCTGGTACCTGATTTCATACAAAAGATAATCTTTCTTGTGTTTTGAGAATTTTATTTGGGGATTTATGTAAGGGTTGTGGATTTACATTTAGAGTTTGTTTTGGGGATTTATGTAAGGGTTGTGGACTTACATTTAGTTTGTTTGGGGGATTTATGTGAGGACTGTGGATTTATATTTAGAGTTTGTTTGGGCGATTTATGTAAGGGTTGTGGACTTACATTTAGTTTGTTTGGGGGATTTATGTGAGGACTGTGGATTTATATTTAGAGTTTGTTTGGGCGATTTATGTAAGGGTTGTGGACTTACATTTAGTTTGTTTGGGGGATTTATGTGAGGGTTGTGGATTTACATTTAGAGTTTGTTTTGGGGATTTATGTAAGGGTTGTGGATTTACATTTAGAGTTTGTTTTGGGGATTTATGTAAGGGTTGTGGACTTACATTTAGTTTGTTTTGGGGATTTATGTAAGGGTTGTGGATTTACATTTAGAGTTTGTTTTGGGGATTTATGTAAGGGTTGTGGACTTACATTTAGTTTGTTTTGGGGATTTATGTAAGGGTTGTGGATTTACATTTAGAGTTTGATTTGGGGATTTATGTAAGGGTTGTGGACTTACATTTAGTTTGTTTGGGGGATTTATGTGAGGGTTGTGGATTTACTTTTAGACTTTGTTTTGGGGATTTATGTAAGGGTTGTGGACTTACATTTAGTTTGTTTGGGGATTTATGTGAGGGTTGTGGACTTACATTTAGTTTGTTTGGGGGATTTATGTGAGGGTTGTGGATTTACATTTAGTTTGTTTGGGGGATTTATGTGAGGGTTGTGGATTTACATTTAGACTTTGTTTTGGGGATTTATGTAAGGGTTGTGGACTTACATTTAGTTTGTTTGGGGGATTTATGTGAGGACTGTGGATTTACATTTAGAGTTTGTTTTGGGGATTTATGTAAGGGTTGTGGACCTACATTTAGAGTTTGTTTGGGGGATTTATGTAAGGGTTGTAGATTTACATTTAGAGTTTGTTTTGGGGATTTATGTAAGGGTTGTGGACTTACATTTTGAGTTTGTTTGGGCGATTTATGTAAGGGTTGTGGACTTACATTTAAAGTTTGTTTGGGCGATTTATGTAAGGGTTGTGGATTTACATTTAGACTTTGTTTTGGGGATTTATGTAAGGGTTGTGGACTTACATTTAGTTTGTTTGGGGGATTTATGTAAGGGTTGTGGATTTACATTTAGAGTTTGTTTTGGGGATTTATGTAAGGGTTGTGGACCCACATTTAGAGTTTGTTTTGGGGATTTATGTAAGGGTTGTGGACTTACATTTAGACTTTGTTTTGGGGATTTATGTAAGGGTTGTGGACTTACATTTAGACTTTGTTTTGGGGATTTATGTAAGGGTTGTGGACCTACATTTAGACTTTGTTTTGGGGATTTATGTAAGGGTTGTGGACTTACATTTAGACTTTGTTTTGGGGATTTATGTAAGGGTTGTGGACTTACATTTAGACATTGTTTTGGGGATTTATGTAAGGGTTGTGGATTTACATTTAGAGTTTGTTTTGGGGATTTATGTAAGGGTTGTGGACTTACATTTAGAGTTTTTTTGGGGAATTTATGTAAGGGTTGTAGATTTACATTTAGAGTTTGTTTTGGGGATTTATGTAAGGGTTGTGGACTTACATTTTGAGTTTGTTTGGGCGATTTATGTAAGGGTTGTGGACTTACATTTAAAGTTTGTTTGGGCGATTTATGTAAGGGTTGTAGACTTACATTTAGAGTTTGTTTGGGCGATTTATGTAAGGGTTGTGAACTTACATTTAGAGTTTGTTTGGGCGATTTATGTAAGGGTTGTGGACTTACATTTAGAGTTTGTTTGAAGGATTTAACGAAATAACAATAGGAGAAATACTTCAATTAAACGTCCAATCTTACATATATCTGGGCTGTAATGTGGTAAGGGGGAGGAACAGAGGAGATGGTACCAAAATAAGGATATCAAAAGCAAGAGTAGCTTTCGTTGAACTAGGAAATATATGGAAATCCAAAGAAATTAGGTTAAATACAACAATTAAAACTTTCAACTCTAATGTTAAGTCGGTCCTATTATATGGCTGTGAAGCACGGAGAACAACAAAAATGACAATCATGAAGATACAAACTTTTATTACTAAATGCTTACGCAGAATAAAAGGATGGGAATGGCAGAGCGGGAAAGTACAAGTAAAATACCAGTGGATAAAGATATACAACGAAGACAAATAAATTGAATTTATTGCCGAGTTGTGATCGTAACCTTATTCTATAGTCGCGAGTACACCTGGATGAAAGACATCGCCAATAATAGCTTATTTTTAGCTGAGTTGGCCGTGTTCCCTAGCGTGTGGCTTCTCGTGGCAAGGCGCTGTGCCAAGTAGTGCGGGTTTGATCCTACTTCGGATCATATATTGTTCTTTGTTTTTTGGGGGGTTTTTTTCTGTTGTTTGATTTTTTTGTCATTTTTTCCGAGTGCTGTAAACATACCTTCTCTTCCTATGTTTCGCTGAATTATCGCCTCGGTATTTTCCATCTTTAATAATATTCATTGATTATTATTTGTCTCCCCTAAGTTCAGTTAAGGTAAGCTATGGCGCCTTGAGGTAAGATAAGGTAAGGTAAGTTATGGCACCTTGAGGTAAGATACGGTTATTTGGTTGGTTATGTGGTTATGGAAGGCCCCGGTATCACTGCAAACGAATTAAAATCCATAATTGCTCAACCGCCCGTGCCAGCGTAATCATCCGAATTAATATCTCACTCCCAAACAAAGAAAGGTAACTGTAGTCCCCGTCGTAGCAGTCGCAGCACACGCCAAAAGACATAAGGCGAAACCGCACAGAAAGTGGACAAAGCCAACTGTTCCCTGTCATACGATATCACTTATTAAGATAAGGTAAGGTAAGGCAAGTTATGGCACCTTGAGGTAAGGTAAGGTAAGTTATGGTACCTTGAGGTAAGATAAGGTAAGGTAAGTTATGGTACCTTGAGGTAAGATAAGGTAAGGTAAGTTATGGTACCTTGAGGTAAGATAAGGTAAGGTAAGTTATGGTACCTTGAGGTAAGATAAGGTAAGGTAGGTTATGGTACCTTGAGGTAAGATAAGGTAAGGTAGGTTATAGTACCTTGAGGTAAGGTAAGGTAAATTATGGTACCTTGAGGTAAGGTAAGGTAAGGTAAGTTATGGTACCTTGAGGTAAATTAAGGTAATGTAAGTTCTGGTACCTTGAGGTAAGATAAGGTAAGTTATGGTACCTTTGGATAAGATAAGGTAAGTTATGGTACCTTGAGATAAGATTAGGTAAGTTATGGTACCTTGAGATAAGATAAGATAAGGTAAGCTATGGTACTTTGAGGTGAGATAAGGTAAGTGATGGTACCTTGAGGTAATATAAGGTAAGGTAAGTAATAATAACAAAAATTATGAGAATTAATGCAGTTGGCAATAAACAAATAAAAATAATACCTTATCTTAGCTCAAGGTACCATAACTTACCTTACATTATCTTACCTCAAGGTACCATCACTTACCTTCAGATACGATTAGGTAAGGTAAGTTAAGATACCTTGAGGTAAGAAAAGGTAAGGTAAGTTATGGCACCTTGAGGTATAAGATAAGGTAAGGTAAGTTATGGTATCTTGAGATAAGATTAGGTAAGTTATGGCACCTTGATGTAAGATAAGGTAAGTTATGGTACCTTGAGATAAGACAAAAGGTAAGTTATGGTACCTTGAGGTGAGATAAATTAAGGTAAGTGATGGTACCATGAGGTAAGATAATGTAAGGTAAGTTATGGTACCTTGAGCTAAGATAAGGTATTATTTTTATTTGTTTATTGCCAACTGCATTAATTCTCATAATTTTTGTCTTATCTCTATTTATTTTTAGTCCCATCTGTTGTTATCTCTCATCAAGTATGTTAATTCTATCTTGCATCTGTTGATGGGTATGTGATAGGACAGCTATTTCATCAGCAAAGTCTAAATCATCAAGTTGTTTAGTCAGTGACCACTGGATCCCATTTCTGTTGTTTTAGGTTATTTTCAGAATCCAATCTATGGCCAGTAGAAAGAGAAATGGAGACAGAAGGCATCCCTACCTTACTCCTGTTCTTATTTAAAACGTTTCTGTAAGCTGTCCTTCCATGTTTGCCAGTGCAACTATGCGCCTCTTGCTTTTGATATCCTTATTTTGGAATGATTCTCTGTCGCTCCTTCTGTCAAATCTGTATCAAATGATGATGATTTGACTATTTTGATTTGGACACCATTGGTCAAATTTAGCGGGAGATTTTTCTTTTTGCCAGTTTGTACTGAAACAAGAAAACTGGCCACTGATCACGAACGTGCACATGCGCATGAAAAAAAAAACGCGGGAAGCGGTTAAAAATAGATCATCTCATCCATAGAAATATGTGGCTTCAGCTAAGAGCATGGTTGATATGTTTGCTGTATTCTTTCAGGATGTGTACAGAAGATTACGTCAGCCGTTACAAAGTTCTTTGAGCAGCTTTGTTTTTAATGACTCGTTTATCCCTCGGTCAATGTTTGCATCCACTCGTTTCTTTCTAAATCCTGGGCGTAAGCTGCCGAAAAGTGCAAGATTTGCTTCTGTAACCAGCCAAACTGGGCGGAAGTGGAAACATCGCTACTTTTTTAAATTTTTTTTTTATTTTTCCGTGCACGTGGACACTATATATTTTCTTCGCAAACACCCAGAATAGTATAAACATGTATGTGCTTATATTATATAATCATCATATTACACACGTCTATAAATATAAATCAGATTTGTGGGCGCTCCCTAGTTCTGTTGCCATCAGGTAGTTGTCCATAAAGTATGTCTTTTTGTAGATGGCCATCTTTCATACAGTGTAAATGGCCACGCTATCGTAACCGACATTGTTTGAGCAGCGTGTAGATGTTCGGCTGTGCAAGTAAGGACCTCCACGTTTATCACTTTGTCCTTCCATGTGCTGTAAAAAATACAGTGCTGGTATCGCATGTGGAATGCATTTAGCCTTCTCTCTTGATTTTCATCAGTTGTCCATGATTCGCTGAAATATAAGAGGATATTGATTATGCAGGCGTTGTAAACTGCGCTCTTTTTTTTAGATGTCAATTTGCTGTTTGCCAAATGCGTCTGGAAAGGCGGGCGGAGGTGGTAGCAGCTTTACCATAATTCCAGTGTCAACGTATCTAAGGATAGTTTGTCGCTGATGATAGTCCCCAGGTAGCGATCATCATCATCAAGTATCATGCCTGGTGGACTAGGTGATCATGTCTCTCCACAACTTTCGATCTCGACAGTTATTTATCATTTCTGTTGTTGACCTTCTGCCAAGCCAGTCTCTTATGCTGTCTGGTATCTTTTCTCTTTGCTTCCCTCTATCTCTTCGTCCCTCAATTTTCCCACTTGTTACAATATATTCCGACTGTTCCCTTCTCATTACATCATCATCATCATTGAGTGCCGTCTCAGCATCAAAGTTTGGCTACCATGGAGCGCCATTCCGCTCTGTCTCTTGCTTTGAAGGTGCAGGTTGTCACAGACTGACTTGTCCATCAGTTGATGTTACTCGTCTATGTTAGTCTTGGTCTGCCTCTGCCTCTTTTACCCTGTATTTTCCCCTCCAGGATTACTTTTAGTAAACTGTTGTGTCTTTTAACATGCCCCAAAAATCAAATTTGTCTTGTTTGAATTGTGCTTAGTAGTTCTCTTTTCATTTTTAGTTGTTTTAAGACTTCATCGTTTGTTTTCTTTTCTTTCCATCCTATTCTTCATAATCTTCTATAACATGATGATGATGATGCTTGAATGGTTAACAGTTTTAACTTTCAGAAATAGTAAAAGTGTCCGCTTTTTTCCTGTCATCATGTGTGTGTGTGTGTGTGTGTGTGTGTGTGCGTGCGTGCGTGCGTGCGTGCGTGTGTGTGTGTGTGTGTACTGTTTGTAATTATGTGTATGTGTACCTGTGTGTACAAGCGTTGTATATTAGTAAATATGTGTGCATACAAATAAATGAATGCATATGTGTATATGCGTAGTGAACACAGCTTGCGATGGACATATGTCATGTATGTGTAAATCTAATCCATGCGCTCATAGTGCGTTCTGTGTGTATGTCATGTGATGTATGTTTATGTGTGCGCTTCTACATATGTTGAATTGTATGTGTCTGTGTATACAAAGTGGCTAGCTGTGCACTGTAAGTTGATGCCATTCAGTAAAACTGACACAATCACTACCTCGCTGGTTATCGCGCATGAACTATAGCGCACCAATGTAGTGTTGAAGAAAAAGAATATGTTCCCAGCTGACTGAGATAGGATAGAAAACAACAGCAAGAAAGAGTATTATCAAAAAGAGGCAGAAGTAAAAGAACGTGACGATCCCCCCCCCCCCCCACCTCCTCTCTTTTTTATTAGCTATTTTCAGCACTCTTCTCTTATTACAAGCCCTCGACCTTCCCTCGGTCTGTATTGTCTCAGGTTACCGCCGTCACACACGTTTATCTACACACTTAGTCACGTGTCGCTTTGTTTAGACCTCCCAGATTTAGTGAGTCCTTGACCTTCTACCAGCACATCCTCTTGGGCTGTAACTTGGTGTATCGCTTATGTGTGAGAGAGAGAGAGAGAGAGAGTGAGAGAATGAATGAGTGTGAGAGAAAGAGTAGGAGAGAGTGAGCAAGAGTGTGTGAGAGAGAGAGAGAGAATGAGTGAGTGAGTGAGTGAGAGAGAGAGAGAGTAAGTGAGTGAGTGAAAGTGTAAGACAAAGAGAGTGTGTGAATGAGTGGTTTCCAAATTGTCAGATGCGAAGATGGCTCACTCACTGACGACGATGCTTATATCCAATACAGTCTAGATGGACATATCTGCAATGTTCACATCTTACAAATAGCGTGCCATTTACATATCTCTGTTCTCTAAAATCATAACAGTGAGCGACTGGCTATCGTTGATATCAAAGCATGCATCTCACATTAATAGAGAACTCTTCAAGCTGACCGGGAGCCGCGATAGCTCAGTGGTTAGTGAACTGGACTACAAAGGACAAAGAGTCGGGTTCGATCCTGATCGACGGCTTCCGGGTTCACCCAGCCTTAAATGGGTACCGAATTTTTTTTCTGGGAGGGTAAAACGGCACGGGCGTAATACTGACCACATTACCCCAAAAATCATGTGCCGAAGGTCTGTAAAATTTATGGTCAATAACACCATATTCCCTATACGCCACTTGGCGTGATGGGGGCTCTTTACTTTTTTTAATTTTTAATTTTTTATTATTATTATTTTTTTTTAAACTACAAACTGACTGAAGTTCGAGATAAAGGTATCCAAGAGACCAGGCATCTACCACTAGAACACAGCCGTGTTGGCCCTGATAAATGAAGGAAATATGAGCGATTGCTCAGACCTTGCTTGTGCAATGATTGTTGATATTCACAAATTTGAACATAAAAGGGATGATGAACTTTGTACAGAAATAATCACATCCGGTTCATAGAACTGAGCACTCGATGAAACAAAGAGACATCTCCAGATTCGATTAATGTTAGTCTTAAACTAGTTCTCTTAAGCAAGGTTCTCTTGTAAAAGGGCGATTTATAAAAGTTTCTCTTGTTAAAGGGCGCTTTATAAAAGTTTCTCTTGTTAAAGGGCGATTTGTAAAAGTTTCTCTTGTTAAAGGGCGCTTTATAAAAGTTTCTCATGTTATAGGGCGCTTTATAAAAGTTTCTCTTGTAATAGTGCGATTTATAAAAGTTTCTCTTGTTAAAGGGCGCTTTATAAAAGTTTCTCTTGTTAAAGGGCGCTTTACAAAAGTTTCTCTTGTAATAGGGCGATTTTTAAAAGTTTCTCTTGTTAAAGGGCGATTTGTAAAAGTTTCTCTTGTTAAATGGCGCTTTATAAAAGCTTCTCTTGTTATAGGGCGCTTTATAAAAGTTTCTCTTGTAATAGTGCGATTTATAAAAGTTTCTCTTGTTAAAGGGCGCTTTATAAAAGTTTCTCTTGTTAAAGGGCGCTTTACAAAAGTTTCTCTTGTAATAGGGCGATTTATAAAAGTTTCTCTTGTTAAGGGCGCTTTATAAAAGTTTCTCTTGTTAAAGCGTGCCTTATCAAAGTTTCTCTAGTAATAGGGCGCTTTATAAAAGTTTCTCTTGTTAAAGCGTGCCTTATAAAAGTTTCTCTTGTAATAGGGCGCTTTATAGAAGTTTCTCTTGTTAAATGGCGCTTTATAAAAGTTTCTCTTATTAAAGGGCGATTTACAAAAATTTCTCTTGTAATAGGGTGATTTATAAAAGTTTCTCTTGTTAAAGGGCGATTTATAAAATTTCTCTTGTAATAGGGCGATTTATAAAAGTTTCTCTTATTAAAGGGCGATTTATAAAAGTTTCTCTTGTTAAAGGGCGATTTATAAAAGTTTATCGTATTAAAGGACGATTTATAAAAGTTTCTCTTGTAAGAGGGTGATTTATAAAAGTTTCTCTTGTAAAAGGGCGATTTATAAAAGTTTCTCTTGTTAAAGGGCGCTTTATAAAAGTTTCTCTTGTTATAGGGCGCTTTATAAAAGTTTCTCTTGTAATAGTGCGATTTATAAAAGTTTCTCTTGTTAAAAGGCGCTTTATAAAAGTTTCTCTTGTTAAAGGGCGCTTTATAAAAGTTTCTCTTGTAAAAGGCGATTTATAAAAGGTTCTCGTGTAAAAGGGCGATTTATAAAAGTTTCTCTTGTTAAAGGGCGCTTTATAAAAGTTTCTCTTATTAAAGGGCGCTTTATAAAAGTTTCTCTTGTAAAAGGCGATTTATAAAAGTTTCTCTTGTAAAAGGCGATTTATAAAAGTTTCTCTTGTTAAAGGGCGATTTATAAAAGTTTCTCTTGTTAAAGGGCGATTTATAAAAGTTTCTCTTGTGAAAGCATGCCTTATAAAAGTTTCTCTTGTGAAAGCGTGCCTTATAAAAGTTTCTCTTATTAAAGGGCGATTTATAAAAGTTTCTCTTGTTAAAGGGCGATTTATAAAAGTTTATCTTGTAATAGGGTCATTTATAAAAGTTTCTCTTGTAATAGGGTGATTTATAAAAGTTTCTCTTGTAAAAGGGCGATTTATAAAAGTTTCTCTTGTTAAAGGGCTCTTTATAAAAGTTTCTCTGGTAATAGTGCGATTTATAAACGTTTCTCTTGTTAAAGGGCGCTTTATAAAAGTTTCTCTTGTTAAAGGGCGCTTTATAAAAGTTTCTCTTGTAAAAGGCGATTTATAAAAGGTTCTCGTGTAAAAGGGCGATTTATAAAAGTTTCTCTTGTTAAAGGGCGCTTTATAAAAGTTTGTCTTGTGAAAGCGTGCCTTATAAAAGTTTCTCTTGTTAAAGGGCGATTTATAAAAGTTTCTCTTGTTAAAGGGCGCTTTATAAAAGTTTCTCTTGTTAAAGGGCGCTTTATAAAAGTTTCTCTTGTTAAAGGGCGCTTTATAAAAGTTTCTATTGTTAAAGGGCGATTTATAAAAGTTTCTCTTGTGAAAGCGTGCCTTATAAAAGTTTCTCTTGTTAAAGGGCGATTTATAAAAGTTTCTCTTGTGAAAGCGTGTCTTATAAAAGTTTCTCTTGTTAAAGGGCGATTTATAAAAGTTTCTCTTGTTAAAGGGCGCTTTATAAAAGTTTCTCTTGTTAAAGGGCGCTTTATAAAAGTTTCTCTTGTTAAAGGGCGATTTATAAAAGTTTCTCTTGTGAAAGCGTGCCTTATAAAAGTTTGTCTTTTACAAGTTTTATCTTTCGTTCTTACCATCCCTTCTAACGTTCTTCTTTTATACCTCCACCTCGCTCTTTATTTCTTAAATGCACCAATTTATATTTGTGTTTTCGATCACTCCCTTTATTCCTCTCTCGTTCTCTGTTTATGTGTGTTTGTTTCTCTTTGTGTACGTCTCTTGGTATGAGTGTGCCTGTAAGTGAGTGTATGTGTCTCTCTCTCTATGTGTGTATTTCTGTGTGAATTTGTCTCTGTGTGCGAGTCTCTCTCTCTCTCTCTCTCTGTCTATGTATGTATGTTTCTGTGTCTATTTCTCTGTGTCTCTCAGTCTGTCTGTATCTCTCCCTCTTTCTCCCTCTCTCTCTCTATGTCATGCTCTTTCGATTTCACGTCAAAATTAACACCAAACACATACAATGAAGTCAAGTCGATCACAACAATAAAAAGAACAATAAACATTATTAACACAACAAACAACGTTCGTTTCCAATGACTCAACACAATGAAGACACAAAGTTAATGGTTGCGAGGCATCAAGTACACACTTATACAAGAACTCCTTCTGTTGGTAAAATTCCTCGTAATTGTCACGTGACAAATCAACGTTTATTTCAGTGCCTTCATACCAGCACATGTAGATCCCTGGGATCGGCTTAAGGCGCTGTCACAAATATCATGGCTCGCATCATGCCAGGTAATTGCCAGTTAGAACAGCAAAATAGGGAAGCCGATTGGTGGAGATAAGGAGCGATGACGCGAGGCTAAGCCGAGCTAAAATACTTTCGAGAATATATGGTCTATGGGCCATACCGGATGAGAAATTCTTGTGATGTCCCTTTGGGCCAATTTCAGGAAGCTGCTTTCCTTGATCGGATTGCTGGACCTGAAAGGAAAGAAATTAAGAAAACAAGGAAATGGAGAGAGATTGTTTAGAAATATGGTCAAAAGAGTGTTCATTTTTAAAAAGAAAAAATACATTTAAGAATATTGTCCGTGTTGTGAATATTTCTTTCTTTTTGAGGCGTTCGTCCATTGGCTGCCAAAGAAATGAATAGTCTTCTTTGTCTTCGAACTATTCCACCGAAAGTGCAGTTGGCATAGATGAGTTCTTGTGATGTTTATTTGCACATGTCAGCCCGACTCATCCGACTTAATAAGACATTAGTGAACATTGCCTTCCCTCTACTATCCCTGTTCGCTTCGCCAGGCTGTTTCCATGAGAATCTCTGGAGGCCTGAAACGAGGCATTGATTATCTCTGTTGTGTCGATCTTAACAGTCAGCTTTGGGTCGCTGTCCGTACTCAGCTCACTTGCTGGACGAGCGTCTATATATTCCCGTTTAGTGAAAATGTTCTCAGCCCGGCTGAGAGCACAGTTGTTTGTCAATGATACTTTAGTTGATTTGATCATCTGTGTCTTGCCATGAAGCTAAAATACACATGTACCTATTTTCAATTCAAAGTGGCTAGAAGAGGCCGTATCTGAAAAATGAAAAACTGTTTCCGGTTAAAAATGGAACATTGCATCCCCGGAAACAGATTTGTCGATGTTTAATCTTCTTGTTATGATGAATGCTGCCAACTACTAAAACATGGAGGTATGGGTAGCCTAGTTGGAAAACCCACCCGACTGGACTACCGACGTTCGGACAACCCGTGTTCGATTCCCGCTTGAATCAGTGTGAGCTGTACTTGTGGTTGCAAACAAGCCGCTGGCAGAATTGGGCACCAGAGTAGTACTCTGGAAGGGTGAGGAATGTTGCCAACTACAAAAACATGGAGGCCTGGGTGGCCTAGTTGGGAAACCCACCCGACTGGACTACCGATGTTCGGACAACCCGTGTTCGATTCCTGCTTGAATCAGTGTGAGTTGTACTCGTGGTTGGAAACAAGCCGCTGGCAGAATTGGGCACCAGAGTAGTACTCTGGGGGGGGGGGGGGTGAGGAATGCTGCCTCGCATCGTGAGTTTCGATGCTTGAAGCGATACTATCCAGAAGTCTCCAAACACTTCTGGATAAGCGGCCGAGCACAATGGGTGAAAATTCGCGTGCAAAGACGCCGATTCAATCTTCGTACTTGACCTTGACCTTACCGTAACCTTACTCAAACATCATTCACAGATAAACATTTGCTTGAATGAAAACCTTTACATTTTGTGAGGTATCACAAATTGAAACCCTTGCCATGAAGTATTAATTTGAAGAATGAGTGGGAAGTATTAAACTTATGGTATCTTCATAAACAAATTCTGCAATAGTTTCAAGATTAAAACTAAAATGCTACATTGAGATGAGAACAAACAACCGTGAAAGACAGGAAAACTCATGTTCATTTTCTTAGTTATCAAAGATATCATATCAGATATTTCACAAAATGATATAGGTGGGGTCATTGAATAATATGTGGATTTTCTTACTATTTTCTTGCGCCAAAGAATGGAGCTGTAGACCCACCAGTGGCTGAGTGGTTAGCGTGCTCGCTTCCTGATCAAGTGGCTCCGTGTTTGATCCTCAGAAGTAGCGCATTTTTTTGTATCGGACCGACAAGGCTCCGGGGTTCACCCAGTCTCTATAATTGGGTACCGGAGATTTCTCTTGGAGGTAAAGCGGCCTGGCGTGATACCGACCACATCACCCAAAAATGTGCCCTGGTCATAGAAAAATATGGACACTAACCCATATTCCCGATACGCCTATCAAAGCAGAGGAGAGAACTGTTACTTTATTTACCTAATTCTCTCCAGCCTTCTATTTTTCCTCTTGTTACTAACTATCCCAACACGCCTCTTCTCTGTGCATGTCCCTCAAATCTAAACTACCTTTTCCTAATTTGCTTTATTATCTCCCCTCTTTTCCAACCTCCATGTTCATTTCTGTGGCTATTCATAGTACTTTTAAGCATCCTAATTCAAAATATCTCACCCTGGTTCTATTATTGTATTTCTTTGCTTACTGTCCATAATTCACAACCACAAAGCAGTATTGGTTCGATGTGACATAGTAACCTCTCTCAAACTCTCAATGATAATATTTTTAAAAAGTGAAGAGCCCCATCATGCGAAATGGCGTATAGGGAATATGGTGTTAGTGGCTCGGCACACCAAGTGGCGTATAGGGAATATGGTGTTAGTGGCTCGGCACGCCAAGTGGCGTATAGGGAATATGGTGTTAGTGCCTCGGTACGCCAAGTGGCGTATAGGGAATATGGTGTTAGTGGCTCGGCACGCCAAGTGGCGTATAGGGAATATGGTGTTAGTGGCTCGGCACGCCAAGTGGCGTATAGGGAAATATGGTGTTAGTGGCTCGGCACGCCAAGTGGCGTATAGGGAATATGGTGTTAGTGGCTCGGCACGCCAAGTGGCGTATAGGGAATATGGTATTAGTGACCCGTCACGCCAAGTGGCGTATAGGGAATATTGTGTTGGTGACCTTAAATTTTACAGACCTTCGGCACATAATTTTTGGGGTAATGTGGTCGATATTAGGCCCGTGCCACTTTACTTTCCCAGAAAAAAATCCGACGCAAATTTAAGGCTGGGTGAACCTGGAAGCCGTCGATCAGGATAGAACCCAACCTCTTGTCCTTTGTAGTCCAGTTCACTAACCACTGAGCTATCGCGGCTCCCGATGATAATGACTTGTTGTAGAACACACTTTTCATTTTTATTAAAATGTTCTTGGCCATGTGATTCTAGTTTCTACCTCAGGAAATCTTCCCAGATATTTCTTCCTGCCGTCTAGCCGTTATGTGGGCGTGGGTGCGTTGTGTCGCTAGTTTACGGCTAAGCCTTGATATATGCGCCTTTCGGCCCGACACATCCGTCATCGGCATGGGTGGGTAGATGTAATTTAAAATGTTTACTCGAAGAGCGGCCGATTTAGCCTGCTCTTTTCGACCTTAAACTAACAAGGGTACTTTAACGTGCGCGAGTGCACACGGGACCTCATGTTTTCAGCCGTTATCCGAGAGGGCTAGACATAGGATCTCACTACCCAGAGATAGACATCGGATCTCACTACCCAGAGAGGGCTAGACATCAGATCTCAATACCCAGAACGGGATAGACATCGGATCTCACTATTCAGGGAGGGAAAGACATCGGATCTCACTACCCAGAGAGGAATAGACATCGGATCTCACTACGCAGAGAGAGTTAGACATCGGATCTTACTACCCAGAGAGGTCTAGACATAGGATATCACTACCCAGAGAGGACTAAACATTGTATCGTACTATCCAGAGAGGGCCAGGCATCAGATCTCAATGCTCAGAGAGAGCCAGACATCGGATCTCACTACCCAGAGAGGGATAGACATCGGATCTCACTACCCAGAGAGGGCTAGGCATTGGATATCACTACTCAGAGAGGACTAGACATTGTATCGTACTATCCAGAGAGGGCCAGGCATCAGATATCACTGCTCAGAGAGGGCCAGACATCGGATCTCACTACCCAGAGAGAGCCAGACATCGGATCTCACTACCCAGAGAGAGCCAGACATCGGATCTCACTACACAGAGAGGGCTAGACATTGGATCTCACTACACAGAGAGAGCCAGACATTGGATCTCACTACACAGAGAGAGCCAGACATCGGATCTCACTAACAAAAAACCAGGGAGGGGTAAGACCATGAAGAAATCACACGTTCAGTTTTTCCCCAGATAATTAAAACATTCTACTTTATTACTTTCTGAGGTTTTTTTTTACCATCTGCATATATACCTCACCTGGGTGAAATTATTGGGTGAGTGTATATAACGTCTGTCCTTCTACAAAATTGTTTTAGAAGTCATTTCTAAGACATCATATTTCTTCATCCATTATTCTCTCGTGCGCTGTCTGCCTTACATTCTCCAGTGTGTGTGCATTACAAATATTCATCATCATCAGTGCCGTCTCCGCAAAGAAGATTGGGTACCATGGACCGCCATTCCACTCTGTTTCTTGCTTTGATGGTGCAGGTTATCATAGATTGACTTGTCCATCTCTTTATGTTACTAGTCCATGTTAGTCTTAGTCTGCCTCTATCTCTTTTACCTTGTAGTTTTCCTTCCAATATTACTTGTTGTTTTAAAACTTCATCGTTTGTTTTCTTTTCTTTCCATCCAATTCTACCTATTCTTCTATAAATCCACATTTCAAGGCTTCAATTTTCTGTTCTGTTTTCTTGTCTAATGCCCATGTTTCTGCATCATACATGAATATTGAGAAGATATAACATTTTGTTATTCTTAGTTTCAGCCCTACTGTTATTTGTTTTGTTGTTAATATATTCCTAACATTCCATGTAGCTATTTTTAATTTGTTCTTAAAACAATAGTTAGAATGTCTCTCCATGGCTTTCTTTGGAGTGTTACGTGATGAGGTTCCAATCTCTTTCACGGTGGTCTGCCATATTCATCTTTCATTACAAAATATTAAGTAAATGATGACCAAAAGTCGTTTTATCCTTTTCTCTACTTTAAGTTTAGTGTTCTCAATTTATATTCCAGTTGATACAGAACAAAAGGCATTCATCGGAAGATTTCTGGGACATAAACAGTTCGGAACGAGGAAGAGAGAGAATCCGCGGTCATGGTCTACGACATAGGGAAGAATTGTTTCTTTTCTTAAACCAGTTTTGATTATTTTGTTTTGGATGTTTCATTCCTAGTTAGCTATGTAGGAAAAAGACATCACCTCAGTGCAAAATAAAGACAAGTGGAACAATATTAAAACAGGTAAAAGAATTTAAATATTTGGGAACTTTGTTAACCTCAGTGTGTTGTTTGTTCCTACTGAAGGCCTATTGAGCCGAAACATCTTTCAAATTTGTGTCGTTTATTAATTACGTAAAGCTTTTGCCATACCATTTTTTCTATATATTTTTTATTCAATTCTCTCTCACGTTGCGCTTTACCGCAGCTTCTCATTTTTGTGCTTTCATTTACATTTCCTTGCCTTTACCAGCAACCTATTAAGTAACTCACTTACTGAACCTTCTTCTCAAGCAGGTAAATACTACCTTTTTGGAACAGCCCCGTTTGTCATTATTTTGGTCTTCTCTCTAATGGACACTTTTCAAATAACAAAAAATGCAAAATAAGTTGTGTTCAAGTATTGATATAGACAATTAGTAGTGAATTTACAAATATAATTTGCAATCGAATGTTGAAACAAATATTACAGAGAATGTGATAACAGGAAAGTATGGAAAGGGAGGCTCAGAAAAGGTATATGGCGAATAAAAGAAGAGGCAATTTTTAAACTCATATTTTTTGGTAAACCCTACATATATTTATCTCATTCTACGCTCCACTCTCTCTCTCTCTCTCTCTCTCTCTCTCTCTCTCTCTCTCTCTCTACTCCTTCTCTCACTCTCTGCTCCTCTTATTTCACTGCTCCTCTTCTCTCCCTCCTCCTTCTCTATCCCTACTCCTTCTCTCTCCCCACTCCTCTCTCCATGCGCCTCCTCTCTCCCTGCTCCTCTTCTCTCCCTGCTCCTCTTATTTCCCTGCTCCTCTTTTCTCCCTACTCCTTCTCTCTCCCCACTCCTCTCTCCCTGCGCCTCTCCTCTCCCTACTCCTCCTCTCTCACTTCCTCCCCCACAATTACCCCGATCTCACCACGCAAGAATCAATCCTCCCACCGTGTTGTGCTGGGGCAGGTCAAGGTCGCAATGAATCAGGGGAAGTCCCCAACCCAGGTCACCTTTGTTATCTGCCAACACCTGTTTCCTTGAGTCGTTGCTGACTCATGACTCACAGGACGCGTCAGTTCTTACTTAGCATAAGAAAGATTTCTCTTGTGAACAGAGGTGGCGGGATATAGTTCAAATAAATCACAGCCTGGAATGTTGATGAGAGAACAGACCCTCGTTTGTGGAAGAAAAGCAACAAGAAATAGGAGACATCTTAGAAGAACCTTCATAAATTGGAAATCGAAAAAAAAGTAGATAAAAAATGATCAAAAAAATTGATATTAGAAATCCGACTGTCTTCTTCTCCTTCCTTTTAGCTCCCTGTGGAGCATAGGTCTTCAACAAACACTTTCTAACTTTGTCAATGTCCAGCAGCCACATATTTTGTAGGTGATGTCACTCCAGGCCAAAACAAATTATCAGGCAGCCCTGTTTTCCTAGATGAGTTTATTTTACCTTTCTCTTCTTTTTTTTTTTCTTTCGTTCCTCATTTACCTCTCAGCGTCAAGGGGAGATGTAGTTTACAATCTTTTGTCCTTTCTTTTGGCCTCTGCTGCTGTTATTTTCCTTATGTTTCTAATATTCCTTCAACAAATATTTTTCGTGGTCGACTTCTGGGTCTGGTGTTCTCGCAACATTTATTGAAGGCTCGTTGTGTTGTATATTTATATTTCTGTCCTATCACGTGGCTAAACCATATTATCTGTTGTTTCTGTATGTATTCTAAGGCGGAGGTAGGTACATAGCTTTTTCTAAGTTCTTCACCTCTAATCTTATCTCTCAGGCTGTTTCCTGTCATTCGTCTAACACACTTCATCTCGGTAGAGGTTACGTTTCGTATTGTTCTTTAGTCGGAGGTCCAGGACTGGCATTGGTAGCACAACGTTGGGATGAAGATTGTATTGTAGAGTGCCCGTTTTGCCTCCATAGTTATTTCCTTGTTGGACAATAGTGGTGATAACTGTCCGATGATTTGACAAGCTTTGTTGCATCTTGATTCTATTTCTGCTGTTTCAGAATTATCGTTTGTCACTAGACTTCCTAGGTATTTAAATTCCTCCACTTGTTTTAGTTGTCTGCCGTCCATCGTTATGTTCACGTTTTGTTTATCTTTTGCGATGCTTGATTTGGGCACATGATTTGGGCTCATAACATTTATCTTGTTGGTGTTAATTATCATGTTGCATTGCACTGCATATATTAAAGTATACCAACTTTTTTTCAAACCAGTGTTACCCTTTTAATGATTTGTTATTCGTTGTCCAATCGGACGACGTGTAACATTTCACATTGACTTCCAGTGAGTTCATTCATTTTCCTCCAGGGTCAAAGGTCGCACAAAGTCAAAGTTCTCTACGATTAACAATCTGCTGATAGTTCTTGAAAGTCTTGGTTTCTTCTTAGTCCCATGGTTGAGCATTTCCATAAAATTGTTCTATTTTTATTATAAAATTGAAAAGAGATTCTCTTGGTCTGCCTTGTTTTCTTTTACCAGATGGTTTCCACTTGAATGCCTGACGGGGACGTCTTTCTTCATTCATTCTCAGCACATGACCGATGTATTTCCAATGCCTTTACATAAAACTCGACACGTATTCTTGTTTTGGTTCGTCTCTTATCTGTTCGTTTGAAATGCATTCTTTCCAGCTTCTGTTTGAGGTCCAACGAAGATATTTGTTTTCAAAGACATTTCATATAAATGACTACAACAATTAAATGGTACAAATCGCCGCCATGTAAAGCTGTTCTACAGGGTGTTTTTAAAGTTGCAGTGCAGTGAATATTTCTAATATTCAGTAAATGACGTAATCATCATCTACGTACCACAATTTTGTAAACCACATTTATGAACAAACCGCTGCTTCCTTTAAGGTTTTATTTACGTAAAGGACGGGTACTACGCTACTTTCACTGTCTCATTGCTTGAAGGAAATGGTGTTGACGATTGAAAACAGGGTATTTCTGGTTGAGCATGTCTTCCATAATGGCGGTAAATATACGGATGAGGTCATTAGACAATTCGTGAGGAAATTTCCATACTCACAAGTCCCTCACCGAAATTCTGTTACAAAATTGATCAAAAAGTTTCGTGAAACCGGTAGTGTGGTAGATGCATACCGATCTGGAAGACCTTCAATTTCACAAGACCAAATTATGGAACTCCAAGACAGAATTACAATGAGTCCAAATGCATCTTTAAACCACTTGTCTCAACAGGTGCAAATATCTAAGAGTTCTGTTCACAAGGTTTTAAGAAGTGAACTACACTATCGTCCATACAAATTAACTGAAGTGTCTCAACTCCAAGAAAGAGATTATGAATCCCGTTTAAACTACTGCATGTGGTTTCAGAATTTTATTTATGAACATGGCGCTGCCATCCTTGACGTCACTTTTTTCACTGATGAGGCCTGGTTTCATTTATCCGGTTATGTGAACAGTCAGAACAATCGGCTGTGGAGCAGTGAAAACCCCCATGAATTTCATCAAGTGCCGCTTTACGATCAAAAAGTCGGAGTGTGGTGCGCTATAAGTCGTATGCGGATAATAGGACCTATATTTTTTAATGAAACAATAAATGCAGAACGTTACCGTACTTTAATTCTGGAACCGTTCATAGCACACCTTACAGAACGGGAAATTATGGAATCCTGGTTTCAGCAGGATGGGGCAACAGCACACACAGCCACAACAACACTCAATTATTTAGAAAGCATATTTGCAAATCGCATTATTTCACGTGGAAACAGGCCTGCTCGTTCACCAGATCTAACACCCCCAGATTATTATCTGTGGGGGGCATTGAAAGGGAAAGTTTATGAAAATAATCCACAGACAATTAATGACCTAAAGACTGAAATAGTAGACAAGATTAAACAAATATCACCAGACATTAATCTGAAGGTTTTCGCAAATATGGAAAGACGAATCACATGTCTTGAGGCCCGTGGTGGACATTTTCAACATATGCTTTAGGCACTTTATTGTGTTAATACCAACATTACCCATTATAAGCTCGCCGATAGCAGTCAAGTATATTTGAATATTTTACAATTTGTGTAACGCATTAGTTAACCGCATTTCTGGTGACGTTTTTCTTCCGAGAGTAGAAATTCACTGCACTGCGACTTTAAAAACACCCTGTACTTATGGTTGAATGGTTGGTAAAGGATTTGTTGACTGTTGCTTATTTGCGGTCAAGAAATAATGTCTATAGGCAATCGAGTTGTTTAGCAATCTCGAAGTTCGACAGCAGCACAATCATCAAGTCATTATTCCTTTTGGCGTAGGCGATTATGTCTCATCACAGCTTGTTGTCGTTACATCTGTTTATAAATGATTGTGTCATCTTCCTACAAAACCATTCTCTTAAAATAGTATCATTTCTCTTCATTTTCTCTATCTCTTCTTCCATAAGTCTGTCCCCAATATAATCCAATAATTCTCTTATCTTGACACGGCCAACGAATAATGATTGCTTGGGTAATATCTTATCCAAGAAATAAAGAACAACACATGTTCGCTGTCAGAAAAGACAGAACTAGTCCTGCAGTAGATACCAGCACTTTGTGGCATTCCTGGAAATGAGAAAGCAGATGAACTCGCAAATGTAGGTGGGAGTCTTCAAGAGAAAACCAACTCCAGAGTCTCAAAGAAATCAAAACAAACCTGAAACAAGTCAGGAAAACAGAATTGAGGGAATTATGAGAAATATATGAGCTGACTCAGCAGATATGAGCAGACCAAGATATTCAAACTCTGAACAGGTCATTGTGGCCTCAGGGCACACCTACACAAGCTAGGACTGAAACCCTTGATAGGAATCAATGATGACCTCACACGTCTTGTTCATGACCCAAGCTGGTTAAAATGTCTAAATGATAACAACAGCTGATCGATGAAGAAGAAGAAGAAGAAGAAGCTGATGATAATAACTGTCGTTATTGATTTGATCTTGTCTTATTATGACACCATTCTCTCGTTACTCTTTAGCCGCCCGTTTCTCAACAATCTTTTGGCATCAATATTCCTTTCCTCCTGTTTGTCGTTCTACTATCCGATAGCCTAACAATCTTCATTGTCGCGTGCCTGCTGGCGTAGGTGATCACATATCTCCACAAAGTTCGATCTCAACAGATGTTGATCGTTTTTGTTGCTGACGATCATTTTGATCGTTTTTGTTGCTGACGATCATTTTGATCGGTTTTGTTGCTGACGATCATTTTGATCGTTTTTGTTGCGGACGATCATTTTGATCGGTTTTGTTGCGGACGATCATTTTCTTTAACTGTCTGGAAAGTTGTCTCCCAGTTTCCTTCCATCGACTGATCCCTTCACTTTTCCAATTGTCGCAATGTATCCTAGGTGCGTCCATCTTCTTGCCTGTTCCAAGCATGAGACATGTAAGTAAGTAAGTAAGTAAAGTACCCCCGTCACGCCAAGTGGCGTATAGGGAAATATGGTGTTAGTGGCCCTATATTTTACAGACCTTCAGTACATGATTTTTGGGGTAATGTGGTCAGTATGACGCCCGTGCTTCTTTACTTTCCCAGAAAAAAATCCGGTACCCATTTAAGGTTGGGTGAACCCGGAAGCCGTCGGTTGGGATCGAACCCTACCCCTTGTCCGTGGTAGTCCAGTTCACTAACCACTTAGCTATTGCGGCTCCCATGAGACATGTGGTCATTACTATTGGGTACTTTTCCGCTGCCTTCCGTGCTGTTGTGTCTGGTAGTCTTTCACTTAATACAAAAAGGAAGAACTCATTCATAGAACAGTGGAGGTGCCAGTCACTGAGGTGAAATGTCATATTTTATCTTCCAGTATTACCAGGGTTTGGTGTAATAAGTAAAAAAAGTAGAGAGCCCCGTCACGCCAAGTGGCATATTGAGAATATGGTGATAGTGACCATAATTATTATAGACTTCCGGCACATGCATTATGGAGTAATATGGTCGGTATTACGCCCATGCCGCTTTACTTTCCCAGAAGAAAAAAATCCAGTACCCATTTAAGGCTGGGTTAACCCGGAAGCCAGCGATCAAGATCGAACCCGAGCTCTTGTTCTTTGTAGTCCAGTTCACTAGCTACTGAGCTATCGCGGCTTCCGGTTTGGTGTAATGCGAAGGAGAAATTTTTCCCGAGCAAGTAATCCTGATCAGCGCCTCAAAATGGCACGAATCTCCTGAAAAGTTATAACTGTTCATAGCTGGTCACGACCCCCTGAACCAGGATGCTGTTTCTGCTGAATTTCTTCAAACGTTCATTTTTCTGGAATGAATAACCGCAGCAAGAAAGCTACCATCTTGGGGAGACATGAGTTTGATAAATATAGTCCACACTAAAGAATCGTCTTATTCATCTCACTCACTTTCTGTTTCTTGTGCGAGTCCACCTATTGTCTAGTTTCCAGGAATGTCACAATATGTTGGTGGTATCCATTGTTATGGTTTCATATGTAACGAACCAGAACGTGTTCAGTAAACTTGTAACACTCTAAAAGTCCACATATAGCAAAGAGCCCCGTCCCGTCAAGGGGCGTATAGGGATTATGGTGTTAGTGACCATAGATTTCACTGACCTTCAGCACATTATTGTTGGGGTAATGTGGTCGGTATTACGCCCGTGCCGATTTACTTTCCCAGAAAAAATCTGGTTCCCATTTAAGGCTGGGTGAACCCGTAGGCCGTCGGTTGGGATCGAACCCTACCTCTTGTCCTTTGTAGTCCAGTTCACTAACCACTGAGCTATCGCGGCTCCCTTTAACAGTCCAGATATATATATAACCACTATAAATTTTAAGTGAAAACCAGAATTCGCTGGGGTGGGACAGGGGAGGGGGGTCTTTAGGACCGGAAAATAAAGGCTACGGGAGGAGGAGCTGGGAAGTCTAGAGGTATGACGTCTCTGGGAAGTCTAGCGGTATGACGTCTCTGGGAAGACAAGAGGTATGACGTCTCTGGGAAGTCTAGAGGTATGACGTCTCTGGGAAGTCTAGAGGTATGACGTCTCTGGGAAGTCTAGAGGTATGACGTCTCTGGGAAGTCTAGAGGTATGACGTCTCTGGGAAGTCTAGAGGTATGACGTCTCTGGGAAGTCTAGAGATATGACGTCTCTGGGAAGTCTAGAGGTATGACGTCTCTGGGAAGTCTAGAGGTATGACGTCTCTGGGAAGTCTAGAGGTATGACGTCTCTGGGAAGTCTAGAGGTATGACGTCTCTGGGAAATCTAGAGGTATGACGTCTCTGGGAAGTCTAGAGGTATGACGTCTTTGGGAAGTCTAGAGGTATGACGTCTATGGGAAGTCTAGAGGTATGACGTCTCTGGGAAGTCTAGAGGTATGACGTCTCTGGGAAGTCTAGAGGTATGACGTCTCTGGGAAGTCTAGAGGTATGACGTCTCTAGGAAGTCTAGAGGTATGACGTCTCTGGGAAGTCTAGAGGTATGACGTCCCTGGGAAGACTAGAGGTATGACGTCTCTGGGAAGTGTAGAGGTATGACGTCAAGCAAAGGACAGGAAGGACCTGGGTTCAAAACCCACCAGAAGCGGCGGTGATTTTCCAAAAATAGGAAAACATTAATCTGTGGTTTCTTTATAACGTTACCGCTCCCTGATCTTTTGGGGAGTGAAATCCGATGTCTAGCCCTCTCGGGTCGATGTCTAGCCCTCTCTGGTCGATGTCTAGCCCTCTCTGGTCGATGTCTAGCCCTCTCAGGTCGATGTCTAACCCTCTCTGGTCGTTGTCTAGCCCTCTCTGGTCGATGTCTAGCCCTCTCTGGTCGATGTCTAGCCCTCTCTGGTCGATGTCTAGCCCTCTCTGGTCGATGTCTAGCCCTCTCTGGTCGATGTCTAACCCTCTCTGGTCGATGTCTAACCCTCTCTGGTCGATGTCTAACCCTCTCTGGTCGATGTCTAGCCCTCTCGGGTCGATGTCTAGCCCTCTCGGGTCGATGTCTAGCCCTCTCTCATCATCATCATCGAGTGCCATCTCCGCAACAAAGGTTGGCTACCATGGAGCGCCATTCTGCTCTGTCTCTTGCTTTGATGGTGCAGGTTGTCTTAGGCTGGTTTGTCCATCTTTTGATGTTACTTGTCCATGTTAGTGTTGAGGCCTCTGCCTCTTTTACCTTGTATTTTTCCCTCCAGGATTACTTTTATAGGCTGTTGTGTCTTTTAACATGGCCCAAAAATCGTATTTGTCTTGTTTGCATTGTGCTTAGTAGTTCTCTTTTCATTTTTAGTTCTTTAAGACTTCATCGTTTGTTTTCTTTTCCTTCCATCCAATTCAACCTATTCTTTTATAAATCCACATTTCAAAGGCTTCAATTCTTTGTTCTGTTTTCTTGTCTAATGTCCATGTTTCTGCACCATATAGGAATGTTGAGAAGACATAACATTTTGCTATTCTTAGTTTTAGCCCTGGTGTTATTTCCTCTCGGATAACGGCAATAAATAAGATGTCACGTGTGCGCTCGTGGGCGTTAAATAACCTATAAAAAAAGTAAAGTACCCCCGTCACGCCAAGTGGCGTATAGGGAAATATGGTGTTAGTGACCCTATATTTTACAGACCTTCAGCACATGATTTTTGTGGTAATGTGGTGTTAAATAACCTATGGCAATTAAAAAGTCCAAACAAATGTTTATATCTTGTTTACTCTAACTGGTTGAGGCTTTTGCCGGAACGTTATAGTTTGTATTGTCCTTCTGTTAGTCTTGCTGCTCAAAGGCTGCTTTAAGTTTTTCTTAAAATATATTTCTTTCTTTCAATCTCTTGCCACATCCCTCTTAATACCACTGTTTCAAGCCATAAAAGTTATAAACACCCCATCCAACTAAATTCATAAAAATAAGCCGTGAACTCGTAACCTTCTAAAACAAAGACGTCCAGTAACTAGCGATCGATTTGTATACTGCAGGCAGCGCCCCCTGTCTTCTACAGCGACCTGGCAAATGCTCGCCTCGTTTCAATTTGTCCCCGTTTGTGTGGCTTACCTGTCCCGACGACTTGTCACAAATATTTCCCAACCATTTGCCTCGACTCTTTCCGAGTGATATGTGCCCTCGCTCTTAGGTTCAACATTTGCCCGATTAATCTTTAACATATAGTGTGTTTCGTTTTTTGGATAACATAATAGTTTTCATTAATATTTTTACTATTTTGTATGAGTACAGTGATGAAATATATCGCCGATATAACATATTTGTTTCTATTCATGTGTTTGGACGCATACAGTTTATTTATGTGAGGATTTAACGAGATTGGCTACTGTCCTACCTGTGTCGATGTGCGGGCTTTACCAGTGAGCAATATTTACTACTACGCCTGTGTTGTTTGTGCTGGCATTTATTGAGTGAGTATAAGTGTTGGTTGTTGTCTACCTGGCTGCTGTGTCCACCTGTCTGTCTTCGTGTCTGTCTACTCAAATTGAGTTTAAGTTTGGTTGTTGTCTACCTGGCTGCTGTGTCCACCTGTCTGTCTTCGTGTCTGTCTACTCAAATTGAGTTTAAGTTTGGTTGTTGTCTACCTGTCTGTCTTCGTGTCTGTCTACTCAAATTGAGTATAAGTGTTGGTTGTTGTCTACCTGTCTGTCTTCGTGTCTGTCTACTCAAATTGAGTATAAGTGTTGGTTGTTGTCTACCTGTCTGTCTTCGTGTCTGTCTACTCAAATTGAGTATAAGTTTGATTGTTGTCTACCTGGCTGTCATGTCCACCTGTCTGTCTTCATGTCTGTCTACTCAAATTGAGTTTAAGATTGGTTGTTGTCTACCTGGCTGACATGTCCATCTGTCTGTCTTCGTGTCTGTCTACTCAAATTGAGTATAAGTTTTGTTGTTGCCTACCTGGCTGTCATTTCGTCCTGTCTGTCTTCGTGTCTGTTTACTCAAATTGAGTATACGTTTTGTTGTTGTCTACCTTGCTGTCAAGTCCACTTGTCTGTCTTCGTGTCTGTCTACTCAATTTGAGCATACGTTTGGTTGTTGTCTACCTGGCTGTCATTTAGTCCTGTCTGTCTTCATGTCTGTCTACTCAAATTGAGTATAAGTGTTGGTTGTTATCTACCTGGCTGTCATGTCCACCTGTCTGTCTTCGTGTCTGTCAACTCAAATTTAGTATAGGTTTGGTTGTTGTCTACCTGGCTGTCATGTCCACCTGTCTGTCTTCGTGTCTGTCTACTCAAATTGAGTTTAAGTTTGGTTGTTGTCTACCTGGCTGTCATGTCCACCTGTCTGTCTTTGTGTCTATCTACTCAAATTGAGTATAAGTTTGGTTGTTCTCTACCTGGCTGTCAAGTCCACTTGTCTGTCTTCTTGTCTGTCTACTCAAATTGAGTATAAGTTTGGTTGTTGTCTACGTGGCTGCTATGTCCATTTGTCTGCCGTAGCCCTTCGTGTCTGTCTACTCAAACAGAGTACAAGTGTTAGTTGTAGTCTCATCTCGTATCCCTCTTTTTATTTCTCATTTATTTACTTGTACCGCTCATTCTAGATGAGGTAGAATGTATCCTTATTTTGTTGTCCGTTTGCGTTATTCTCGTTTTCTGATGAAGGCCGCAAGTTGGCCGATACATCAGTATTTTGTTGTGTTCCTTTTTTTTTAAATAATGCTGTCACCTTGTAGGAGTGTACGTTTCAGCCCCACTACTTGCCCCTGCCACCAGCTTTACCGCAGCACTACAATTATTTACCCCTTCCCTACTTCATTGTTCACACATACCTGGCAAGTCCATCTGTCTGTCGCTAGTCACACTACCTGTTTTAGCTTGTCTCACCTGACCACTGTCTATTTTTCTATTTTCTAAATTTATTTAAGTTCATGTTGGTTTTACTGCTAAATGCTTTTTCAGTTCTCTCTATCATATCATATTTGTGTCCCATCTTTCTATTAAGCTATGGAAACGAATCAAGAACAGTAGACAACTAAATTAAAAGACGATTAGAGGCTGCAGAGATGGGATTTCTCAGAAGAATATTGATAGTTCCTTGGACAGCAAAATATGTGCAAAAATATGCCTTGGAGTTATTTGAAAATTTCACTGCTCGCTCCTTTCTTAAAATGTGTTCGGTTGTTAATGTAAACTGTCAATCTTTGTACTTCGCGTTTTGTTCTGGTTCGTCTGTTGGGCCGGAATACATTACACCTGTCTACATGAAATTGACTACAGAACACAAGTCTTGTACAAAAGAATAGCAAAACTTTATTGGCATAATCCACTTAACATAGGTACTCAACATAAACAGCCCAGCGGCGTGGATTACCGCTCGGGTATCAAAGTAAACGCTAAGGAGGTTCCAGTACCTCTGAACTCTTGTAATTAATCTCAGCACTCTCATCACACATTGCATCACTTATCTCTGTCCATACTCCCTAAACAGTGTACAGAACTTAACAACCAACGGAATGTCCACGTCATAAACCCATCTCATGGAACATCTCATTACAGACACTTCCTCGCTAGTCTATTCACTGTCACTCCACATTATGATTACAAAATATTCCGTTTCCTATACTAAAGTCTTCAGTCTCACTATTCCTTTAACTACATTCAACTACTTAAACGAAATGTCCAACCTGTGGTTGCCCCTACACACGGCCTAGCTGATATGGGCAGTCGCCCTGTTACCACTAAAATATAACCACTTCTCTACTAACTTAGATCGACTGTGTCTTCCTACCGACTTAGCTTACATGTCATCTCTCTTCACACTTCTAACTAAAAAAGGACGCGTGTCCTGTAACTACTAAAATGGACCCTAGTGGCGGGGTCGACCTTGCTACCTACTTAGCTTACCAGTGATCTCCTGTAGTTTTCTCTCTGCGCCAGCTCTTAAATATCTCATGTCTCAACCAATAGAAAGAACCACGTCAGTCAGCCAGCCAATCAAATCACTTCACTCTCTTAATAAATCTACTAACTTCTCGAGTCTCTCACCATTCCCTCTTAATCACGAGATTTTCTCTACTCCCCTAAACAACTAACTCATAACTATACCGTGAATGTCACTTTCCCTAAACACACGATGGTTCTCTTAATTCTCCTTACACTGTTACTGTTGCCAAATCTATTATTTCCCTACATCCTTACATCAACTGTTACAAAAAGACCAATGAGGACATTCTCAAAGATGCCAACATAAAGAGGGGGCTCCTAAAAAAAAACATCAGAAAGAAACATTTTTCGGGAACATCATGAGAAGAGGGAATTTAGAGTACTTGATAACAAATGGCAAAATACAGGGAAAGAGAGATCGCGGACTACAAAGCGAGAAGATGCTAGATAGCTTGGTGTCACGGCATGAAAAACAGTCAACAACAGAATTGATACGATGGACTATGGACAAAAAGTTGTGGAAGGACATGATCGCCTACGTCAACCGGTATAGTACATGATAATGATCTTTCTATCTTATTACATTTGTATACAATCTATTTGTCTTATCATATTTGTATACAATCTATTTGTCTTATTACATTTGTATACAATCTATTTGTCTTATCATATTTGAATTCTGGTGTGTCCCATCATGTTGAAATCCTATCTCTGTATCCTACCAAATATTTATGTCCTACAATATAACTACGACCTTATTGATATCGGCATCATTGAGTGCCGTCTCCGCATCAAATGTTGCCTACCATGGAGTGCCATTGGGCTCTTTCTCTTGCTTTGATGGCGCAGGTTGTCATAGGCTGACTTGTCCACCTTTTGATGTTACTCGTCCATGTTAGTCTTGGTCTAGCTCTGCCTCATTTACCTTGTATTTCTTATGGGTATGCATTTATTATAATAATAATATATATATATATATATATATATATATATATATATATAATATGTATTTTTATATAGTCCACCATATATTTCAGACATGTCCCTAATTTCTGCCACATATTTATGTCTTATTATATGTTTCTTTACATATCTGACTGTACATCCTACCATATATTTTTGTCATTTCTGTATTTCCTATCATATGGCTGTTCTATGTGTATGTCCAACCACATATTTATGTCCACACACAATTAATGTGTGTCCTTTTGCTTACATTTCTACACATTTACAGAGCTAATCAGCTGAAGTTATAAGTTAGCCACGAATGTTCTTGCTAAAGTTATAAGTGTTAGCCACGATAGTTCTTTCTAAAGTTATAAGTGTTAGCCACGATAGTTCTTTCTAAAGTTATAAGTGTTAGCCACGACAGATCTTGCTAAAGTTATAAGTGTTAGCCACGATAGTTCTTGCTAAAGTTATAAATGTTAGTCACGAATATTCTTACTAAAGTTATAAGTGTCAGCCACGATAGTTCTTGCTAAAGTTATACGTGTTAGCCACGAATGTTCTTGCTAAAGTTATAAGTGTTAGTCACGAATGTTCTTGCTAAAGCTTTAAGTTTTAGCGACGATAGTTCTTGCTAAAGTTATAAGTGTTAGTCACGAATGTTCTTGCTAAAGCTTTAAGTTTTAGCCACGAATGTTCTTGCTAAAGCTTTAAGTTTTAGCCACGATAGTTCTTGAATCTGTCAACATTTGCAACCAAATAACAAAGTGTGTTACGTGCTTTGCCATTCAGTAGATAAGTAGATTCCTGTCAAAAGAAGACACTGTGTACATCTCTGTTGGTATATTGTATGTATGTCTACACGTGTGTGTCTGCTTAGAGGGACTTTATTTGTGGGCGTGTTACTTAGTTGTGTGCATCTTCTATCTGATAACGCCAGTTCAGCCACGGCTTATGTTACCAAAGAGGTCGGTGTGACAACTGGCCGGGAACGTTCGTCATCTTAGCGCAATGTCGATAACGACGACAGTTATAGAATGAACGACATATGTCAAGGAATATATATCTAAGTTAGTCGTCGGATTATCCTCATTGCGTACCGAACAAGTGTTTATAAGTAAGTACTCAAATATGTGCGAAGGTGGCTGATCAATGGGATCCTAACCTGGTCATGGAGTTTAGCTAATCTTACGAGGAAGAGGTATATTTTACATCACTCAGAAAAAAATGACAAATAAACAACAAGAGAAAAAACAAAGAACAATATATGGTCCGAAGCAGGATCGAACCCGTACTCCATGGCACTGCGCCTTGCCACGAGAAACCCAACCCTTGTAACACTGCCACTCAGCTAACTAAAAAATTAGCTATCGTGGACGATGTCTTTGACGCAGGTGTTCTCACGACTATAGCATAGAGTTACGATCACAGCTCGGAAATAAATTGTATTTCTGTACTTTCCTATTAAGACAAGTATCTCCCGGTAGGGCTGAATACTTTTTTTCTGTTGTTATTTATTTGTCTTTTTTTTCTGTGTGCTGTAAAACATAGCTCTTCCTCCTACGATTTGCTGAATTATTGCAACGGAAGCTTCCCTCTATAATAATATTCATTTATTATTAGTTGTCTCCTGGAGTTTAGTTTGTTGATGCCGGACTTTGAGATAATGTAAGCTTCTATTACGTAAATATCTTTCTTTCTTTTCTTTCCTTCCTCATTTACTTTTCGGCGTCTAGTAAAGACATGGTTCACGGTCTCTTGCTGTTCTATTGTCCTGTCCTCTTCGGCTGTTTTACTTTCGAGTGTTCCTAGTATTCCGTTTATCCACGTTTTTCTTGGTCGACCTCTTGGTCCGGTGTTCTCGTTTGTTGGTAGCTCGTTGTATTAGATTTAGTTCTTGATGTCTTATCACATGCCCGAACCACTTGATCTGTTGTCGCTTTATGTATTTAATAGCTGTTTCCGTTCCCAGTTGTTTTATATGATATGTAAATATCTACATTTATATGATATGTAAATATCTACATTTATATGATATGTAAATATTGATATTTTGAGCATAAGTATAGATATTAATTTTATTTCGTCATTTAAAATGAATTATTTTATTATAAATTGTGCCTTTAGAACATCACGCTGCATATAACCTTAGTTGTATGGCTGTCCGTAAGGGGGGCCGCTAAAGATCCTGTTGGGGAGGGGGAGGGGCTCAGGATGCGAGGACCATATCATACACACACATACACATACATATATCATGAAAATGTACATCATAATAATACTATGAATTATATCAATTCGTGCCTTCCATTGGCTGAGTAGTTAATAATATAAATGGCATGTAGATATTTGAAACACCACCTCCACAACACATTCTTGTTTTGCTTCTGTAATTAGAGCTCTCGCCAGTGTGCTCGGCTTATATTCTCCCACGTACACGAGTGCAGTGTTCGTTAAATCATCTTAATCTGACATGATCTCATCCAATGTAACTTTTTTTTTTAGTTAATTATTTTTAGTGCTTCTGTATTTTTTTCTATTTCTCTCGCGCTATCTCACTCTTGTCTATATCTCTCTTTCTCTCACTTACTCTCTCACTCCTGCTTTATTATCCCTCTCTCTTTCTCGTCTCACTCACCTATTTATATATTTTCTCCCATTATTAATATATATTTATATTTTAAATGAAGTCGTTGATTTATTAAAGTAATTTAGCTCATTTCCCATCCAAATAATTACATGCTTTGTCCAACTCAACATTTCCCATTGTCCGACTACTGATAGGTTGAGTTATGTAGTTTTCTTTTGTTATCGTTCTATTGGAGTGTTTAATGAAGTCTTAAAACAGCCAAAAATGAAAAGAGAACTACTAAACAATTCAAACAAGACAAATTCGTTTTTTTAATCATGTTAATAGACACGGCAGCCTACTGAAAGTAATCTTGGAAAGGAAAATACAAGGTAAAAGAAGCAGAGTCAGACCAAACATCGTTGGATCTACACCCTACATCAAGTACACAGAGAAACAATCTACACCCTACATCAAGTACACAGAAAAAAACAATCTACATCCTACGGCAAATACATAGAGAAACAATCTACATCCTACATCAAGTACACAGACAAACAATCTACACCCTACATCAAATACACAGACAAACAATCTACATCCTACATCACGTGCACAGACAAACAATCTACACCCTACATCACGTACACAGACAAACAATCTACACCCTACGTCAAATACACAGACAAACAATCTACATCCTACATCACGTACACAGACAAACAATCTACATCATACATCAAGCACACAGACAAACAATCTACGCCCTACATCAAGTACACAGACAAACAATCTACATCCTACATCAAGCACACAGACAAACAATCTACGCCCTACATCAAGTACACAGCCAAACAATCTACATCCTACATCAAGTACACAGACAAACAATCTACGCCCTACATTAAGTACACAGAAAAACAATCTACATCCTACATCAAGTACACAGAGAAACAATCTATATCCTACATCAAGTACACAGAGAAACAATCTACATCCTACATCAAGTACACAGACAAACAATCTACGCCCTACATCAAGTACACAGACAAACAATCTACATCCTACATCAAGTACACAGACAAACAATCTACGCCCTATATCAAGTTCACAGACAAACAATCTACGCCCTACATCAAGTACACAGACAAACAATCTACGCCCTATATCAAGTACACAGACAAACAATCTACACCCTATATCAAGTACACATACAAACAATCTACACCCTACATCAAGTACACAGACAAACAATCTACGCCCTATATCAAGTACACAGACAAACAATCTACACCCTACATCAAGTACACAGACAAACAATCTACGCCCCATATCAAGTACACAGACAAACAATCTACGCCCTATATCAAGTACACATACAAACAATCTACACCCTACATCAAGTACACAGACAAACAATCTACGCCCTATATCAAGTACACAGACAAACAATCTACACCCTACATCAAGTACACAGACAAACAATCTACATCCTACATCAAGTACACAGACAAACATTCTACGCCCTACATCAAGTACACAGACAAACAATCTACGCCCTATATCAAGTACACAGACAAACAATCTACGCCCTACATTAAGTACACAGAAAAACAATCTACATCCTACATCAAGTACACAGAGAAACAATCTACATCCTACATCAAGTACACAGAGAAACAATCTACATCCTACATCAAGTACACAGACAAACAATCTACGCCCTACATCAAGTACACAGACAAACAATCTACATCCTACATCAAGTACACAGACAAACAATCTACGCCCTATATCAAGTTCACAGACAAACAATCTACGCCCTACATCAAGTACACAGACAAACAATCTACGCCCTATATCAAGTACACAGACAAACAATCTACGCCCTATATCAAGTACACATACAAACAATCTACACCCTACATCAAGTACACAGACAAACAATCTACGCCCTATATCAAGTACACAGACAAACAATCTACACCCTACATCAAGTACACAGACAAACAATCTACGCCCTATATCAAGTACACAGACAAACAATCTACATCCTACATCAAGTACACAGACAAACAATCTACGCCCTATATCAAGTACACAGACAAACAATCTACGCCCTATATCAAGTACACAGACAAACAATCTACGCCCTACATCACGTACACAGACAAACAATCTACACCCTACATCAAGGACACAGACAAACAATCTACACCCTACATCAAGTACACAGACAAACAATCTACACCCTACATCAAGTACACAGACAAACAATCTACACCCTACATCAAGTACACAGACAAACTATCTACACCCTACATCAAGTACACAGACAAACAATCTACACCCTACATCAAATACACAGACAAACAATCTACACCCTACATCAAGTACACAGACAAGCAATCTACACCCTACATCAAGTACACAGACAAACAATCTACACCCTACATCACGCGATCAGACAAACAATCTACACCCTACATCAAATACACAGAAAAAACAATCTACACCCTACATCAAATACACAGAAAAACAATCTACACCCTACATCAAATACACAGACAAACAATCTACACCCTACATCAAGTACACAGACAAACAAGGAAATCTCAAAGACCTCAAATGGGAACCGAAATATAAGAGAAAACGAGGCCGACCTAGAGAAACACTATAAAGGAGGCTGAGGCAGGAGGTAACAACAGTGGGCTTCATCTCCCCTTGCCGAGAAAACAGAACAGGGATGTGTGGCGGGGGAGATAGAATGCTGGTCACTTGCAATGATTAAGAGGCTCAACAAGAACAGAGACGTATGGAGAGATAGAATGTTGGTCATGTGTCTAACGAGGAGACAAATAATAATACATGAATATTATTATAGAGGGAAACTTCCGAGGCGATAATCAGCGAATGAAATCAGAGGAAGAGGTATGTTTACAGCACTCGGAAAAAATGACAAACAATCAATAACAGAAAAAAAAAACAAAGAAAAATATATTGACCGAAGCAGGATCGAACCTGTACTCAGTGGCACAGCGCCTTGCTACGAGAAGCCGAACGCTAGGGAACACTGCCACTCAGCTAACTATAGTTGATTCGCTCATGTGTCTGACACTTGATAAATTAAGATCGTAGGACATAGGCTCGTCTGATTTAGATTAGTCGGACAGTAAGTAGGCAGGTAGCTTAAATATATAGATGGATGGATGGATGGATGGATGGATGGACGGACGGACGGACGGACGGACGGACGGACGGACGGACGGATGGATGGATGGATGGATGGATGGATGGATGGATGGACGGACGGATGGATGGATAGATGGATGGACGGATTGATGTATGGATGGATTGACGGATAGATGGATGGATGGATAGATGGATGGTTAGATGGATGAACGGATGGATGGATGGACGAGACGGATGGATGCATGGGTGGGTGGGGAGTCAGGCGGTCGGACTTACGTTAGCTCACCTTTTATTTTCTTATTTCAGACCACAATTTGAGCAGCCTACTTCAGACCACAGTGTTAGTATTGATTTTGTTCAGTTCACATGTTTATTGTGTCACTTGTTTCTCCTGTATATTATTACATGTGATCTCATCATATGACCATCTTGCATCCCTATCCCGTATCTCTATTCTCTCTATTCCCGCCTATTTTGTTCAGTCTCCTCTTGTATCCATCATTTGTTTTATTCTTTTTTTTCAAATATTTCCTCCACCGTACGTACCATTCAATCTCTCTATTTCTCTCTATTTCTCTCTATTTCTCTCTCTATTTCTCTCTCTATTTCTCTCTCTATTCATCTATTTCTCTCTTTCATCTATCCATCTTCTCTTCTTATTATCTTATTTGTTCTTCCCTGTTTTTGATTCCACTAACCCACTTTTCCACCTTGACCTCAAACCAAAATAGCCACAAACAAAACGGCCACAAATAACTCCACAAAGAGAATTCCCCAATCTCAACCCTTTCCACATGTATTACTATTTCCTGTTTACCTTTCCCCGACCGTTCTTGCACATCTGACGTCATTCAAAGAAACTTCTAAAATTGATACAAATAGCAAAACTCAAGACTTCGTACAACTGGTATCAGTATACCTGGCCATTGACCTCACTAATATTTCGTTACATTATTTATTCTTGCCAGTTTGACAATGAGAAAAATGTTGTCGAATTAATGTAACCTTTTTTTGCTAACGTGGCAGATTTGTGGATATGGTCGTCATGATTTCTATTGGCTGATCTTTGAATCCAGATGTGGGGTCGAGAAATAAAAAAAAAAAAATTTGTAAAATTAATAATTCTTGTCCAACAGACAGACGTCCGGGGGGGGGGGGGGGGCGCTGCCATTGTTATGCTGTCATGATTCTATGTACAAAATGTGGAGACCACGCCCCCTCGAAGCTGAATGACAAATAAGGAAGGGAAGAACAGCAATGTGGTTCTAGAGAAGAATGTTGAATATATCATGGACAACATGCAAGAGTAAAGTCACTAATCTCTAACTGAGCTCAAGGACAGCTTTTTAATAGATGAAGGGCTCGAAATTATTGACAACGGGGGTGGATACACCTCTGATGATCAGATTGCCTTCTGTATTGAAACGTTATATGAAGAATTTGAAACAATAGAAGTAAATCGCACAACTTGAAGAGGAGAACATGAATACATCGTCCAACATGAAGATAACAAATGGAATACATTGTCTAACATGAGTAGAACAACAGGAATACATTGTCTATAATGAAGATAACAACAGGAATACATTGTCTAATATGAAGTTAACAACAGGAATACATTGTCTATAATGAAGATAACAACAGGAATACATTGTCTAATATGAAATTAACAACAGGAATACACTGTCTAATATGAAGATAACAACAGGAATACATTGTCTAATATGAAGTTAACATCAGGAATACATTGTCTAATATGAAGATAACAACAGGAATACATTGTCTAATATGAAGTTAACAACAGGAATACACTGTCTAATATTAAGATAACAACAGGAATACATTGTCTAATATGAAGTAACAACAGGAATACATTGTCTAATATGAAGTTAACAACAGGAATACATTGTCTAATATGAAGTTAACAACAGGAATACACTGTCTAATACGAAGTTAACAACAGGAATACACTGTCTAATATGAAAATAACAAAAGGTATATGACATTGAGTGCTGTTCAATGGCCGACGTTGGAATTGTTTGACACAAGTTATTTACATGCTGAAACGCATTAATGAGTACTGTTCCGTCAAGTCGACCGAAGATTTTCCTCTTTGGGGAATTTGCACTGTGTTTCGTTCGTTGTACGCTAACCGCAGGGTCTGTTGTTTGATGTGTGACGGGGATAATTCGACGACTAACTGTGTGCTTATATGTTCAGTTGGAGTAAAGAACGATGTCCTAACTTCATCAGGTGCTATACATTTTTTGTTCTCAATATGACGATCATCATTTTCGGGAGGATGTGAACTCTCCGGTATATGGTGGACAGGCGGCAGGAACCATTGAAGGCTGTGTCTGAAAAGTGTTCCTTGTTGCAGTTTCCTCATATTCCAAGTCCGGCTTGTTACAGGAGCTACTGAGTTAAGTGCTCTGTGCACACCGTGAGCTGTGTGTCTCGTCCGTTTTGATCATGTTTCGATATTCCAATTGTTTACGATGAATGATGATATCGTATGACAGGGAACAGTTGGCTGTGTTCACTTTCTGCGCGATTTGGCTTATGTCTTTTGGCGTGTGCTGAGACTGCTACGATGGAGACTACAGTTACCTTTCTTTGTTTGGGAGATGATTTAGTAATTCGGATGATTCCACTGGCACGGGCGGTTAAACGATTATGGATTTTAATTCGTTTGCAGTGATACCGAGGCCTTCCATAACCAATAACAATAACAATAACAGGGATATATTGTACATCTGGCATGTCTTGTTCTATGAGCTGTAAATGTAAACCAGACACCAGCATGTTGTTCTATGAGCTGTAAATGTAAACCAGACACCAGCATGTCTTGTTCTATGAGCTGTAAATGTAAACCAGACACCAGCATGTCTTGTTCTATGAGCTGTAAATGTAAACCAGACACCAGTTTGTCTTGCTCTATGAGCTGTAAATGTAAACCAGACACCAGCATGTCTTGCTCTATGAGTTGTAAATGTAAACCAGACACCAGCATGTCTTGCTCTATGAGCTGTAAATGTAAACCAGACACCAGCATGTCTTGCTCTATAAGCTGTAAATGTAAACCAGACACCAGCATGTCTAAATGTAAATCAGACACCAGCATGTCTTGCTCTATGAGCTGTAAATGTAAACCAGACACCAGCTTGTCTTGCTCTATGAGCTGTAAATGTAAACCAGACACCAGCATGTCTTGCTCTATGAGCTGTAAATGTAAACCAGACACCAGCATGTCTTGTTCTATGAGCTGTAAATGTAAACCAGACACCAGCATGTCTTGTTCTATGAGCTGTAAATGTAAACCAGACACCAGTTTGTCTTGCTCTATGAGCTGTAAATGTAAACCAGACACCAGCATGTCTTGCTCTATAAGCTGTAAATGTAAACCAGACACCAGCATGTCTTGCTCTATAAGCTGTAAATGTAAACCAGACACCGGCATGTCCTGCTCTATAAGCTGTAAATGTAAACCAGACTCCAGCTTAAAACAATGGCAAAGGACAACAGTAGAAATGCTAAACAAACTATAAAGACAGAAAGTTGCTAGGTGACATGATCACCTACGCCAGCAGACAAGATATATGGCGACGATTATGAATGATCGTAAATATATGTGTTTCTTTGTTTAATGGCCCACCGCTGATTTATGTGGGTTTGTGCGTGTGCGGCGTGCGTGTGGCTTGACGGGACTTCATGTAATAATCATAACCGGTATCAGAGAAGCTCACACTGAAACTAAGACATAGTCACGTAGATTATAACTCAATGAAGATTCAAGCAGGATAAGACATAATCGATAATCACAAAGATTATTGCAGGCATAATTAGCAATAGGAGAAAGGGAATAAAATAGTATTGTTAAAGCTTTACATAAATGATGAGCAACATATATTTGAACGACGTTTCGACTCAATAGCCCTTCAGCAGGAACATCAAGCAACACACAGAGATATATAAGTAAGTAAAAAATAGCCCTTCAGCAGGAACATCAAGCAACACACAGAGATATATAAATAAGTAAAATATAGCCCTTCAGCAGGAACATCAAGCAACACACAGAGATATGTCAGTAAGTAAAAATAGCCCTACATAGCTAACTAATAATGAAGTATCTCAAACAAAATACTTGGAACTAGAATAAAAAATACAAATGAAAATGTCTTCTCTGAGTATTTCGCTGTGGCCTGAATAAAAATGGTTACCTAGAGAATATCCCCCACCCCTTATATTTTTAGAACCCGTCCACCATTGTTTTGACCCACCCATTAGCTGGTCATCTACATCGGGTATCCTAGCCCTCATTAATTTTCCTTCGGGGTGCACATAACAGCAGTAGAAGTGAACAGAAGAACAAAAGACAGCAACATGTATCTCCCATCGACGCTAAAAGGCAAATGAGAAAGGAAAGAAGAATATCAAATACCAATCTCAAGAATAAGTGGAATGCAGTTTCCTCAGGACATCTTCATGTATAGGTGTAGCAAGATTTTTTATGATTATAACTGTCACGACTGGTCTTCTAAGTGAACAAATTATGATTAATCACGTGCCCGTTGACAGACTAGACCAGGCGTGCCAGGCCAAGACCTGACCTCTGACCTCTTTATCTTAATTGATTTCGTTAGAGACGATCATAAAATGTCACGTGATGGCGGCAACAAATCTGAGCTCAGATAACAGCCTGGACCTGGGTCTATTGTGGGGTTATTCTGTTAGAGTGGTCTGTTCAATTGTATCTTCTTTGTTCTATTATCATAGGGCTATAAAAGGAACGGGTCATGAAGGGACACATTTTTGTTGAGTGATTTGTGAGTTCGTGTGTGACTCAGTGAGTGAGTGAGTGAAGTTCAGGTCAGTGTCAGATTAAGACCAAGAGGCACTAAGCACATAAAAGATTGTAGGCCTTCTCCCCATATATATATGTAATTAACAATACAAACAAAAAACAAAAAAAAATATCTTTACGACACATAGTACCATTGCTGGTGTATGTCGGGGGGGGGGGGGGCGCAACGATAGAACCAGAGGGATAAAGGCCGCTTGGTCAAACAGTCGCCACGACGTGTGAGACTTAGGATTTTTATTTCACCCCCGATAGAAAAAATCCTTTCTGTCTACGCGGGCTTCGAACACCGAACGTCAGCTTTTCAGCGCGAACAGTTTTTTAGCCGCACGGCCACGCGCACCTCTATCAAACAATAAGAAACCATACAATAACATTGTATTTATTGAAATTAAACAAAACTTACAGTAAGATGGAGAATAATGTTTATTTGCGTCTACTTCCACTTTATTTATATTAAAAAAATTTCTCCAACTTTTTTTAAAATTACAAAGTCTTTGATGAGATCATCAAAACAAATCTTCTGTAACACATCAGCTTCTAGACTTAATAGAGATAAGGTATCCAGCCTGACTTGTTATGTAACACATCAGCTTCTAGACTTAATAGAGATAAGGTATCCAGCCTGACTTGTTATGTAACACATCAGCTTCTAGACTTAATAGAGATAAGGTATCCAGCCTGACTTGTTATGTAACACATTGCTTCTAGACTTAATAGAGATAAGGTATCCAGCCTGACTTGTTATGTAACACATCAGCTTCTAGACTTAATAGAGATAAGGTATCCAGCCTGACTTGTTATGTAACACATCAGCTTCTAGACTTAATAGAGATAAGGTATCCAGCCTGACTTGTTATGTAACACATCAGTTTCTAGACCTAATAGAGATAAGGTATCCAGCCTGACTTGTTATGTAACACATCAGCTTCTAGACTTAATAGAGATAAGGTATCCAGCCTGGCTTGTTATGTAACACATCAGCTTCTAGACTTAATAGAGATAAGGTATCCAGCCTGACTTGTTATGTAACACATCAGCTTCTAGACTTAATAGAGATAAGGTATCCAGCCTGACTTGTTATGTAACACATCAGCTTCTAGACTTAATAGAGATAAGGTATCCAGCCTGACTTGTTATGTAACACATTTGTTTCTAGACTTAATAGAGATAAGGTATCCAGCCTGGCTTGTTATGTAACACATCAGCTTCTAGACTTAATAGAGATAAGGTATCCAGCCTGGCTTGTTATGTAACACATCTGTTTCTAGACTTAATAGAGATAAGGTATCCAGCCTGGCTTGTTATGTAACACATCAGCTTCTAGACTTAATAGAGATAAGGTATCCAGCCTGGCTTGTTATGTAACACATCTGTTTCTAGACTTAATAGAGATAAGGTTTCCAGCCTGGCTTGTTATGTAACACATCAGCTTCTAGACTTAATAGAGATAAGGTATCCAGCCTGGCTTGTTAGAGTAACCATCTTGTTTCTAGACATCAGCTTAATAATAGAGATAAGGTTCCAGCCTGACTTGTTATGTAACACATCTGTTTCTAGACTTAATAGAGATAAGGTTCCAGCCTGGCTTGTTATGTAACACATCTGTTTCTAGACTTAATAGAGATAAGGCATCCAGCCTGGCTTGTTCGATTTCATGACCCTTGGTGGAGGTCTGCACTCACTGAGTGCTCTTGTTATTGTTGTATATATCTGTATGTATCTGTATATATCTGTATGTCATTTTTCATTTAATGGAGGGACCCCTTTGTGGTTCCCTACTCCCTTGATGCCCTAAGCAGGTTTTTATTTTGCTTAATAGTTAATCCTGATAATCCGACGACTGTGTTTCATATGTTCGGATTTGGAGTAAAAAACTATGACCTAACATCATCAAGCGCTATACATAAAAAAAAAATATGACGATCATCATTTTCAGGAGGACGTGAACTTCCGGTCAATGTGGTGGATAGGCGGCAGGAACCATTGAAGGTTATGTCTGAAAAGTGCTTCTTGTTGCAGTTTCCTCATATTCCCTGTCCGGCTTGTTTCAGGAGCTACTGAGTATAGTGCTTTGTGCATACCGTGATCTGTGTGTTTCATCCACTTTGATCATGTTTTGATATTCCGATTGTTTACGATGAATGATGATATTTTATGACAGGGAACAGTTGGCTGTGTTAACTTTCTGTGCGGTTTCGCCTTATGTCTTTAGGCGTGTGCTGAGACTGTTATGATGGGGACTGCAGCTACCTTTCTTTGTTTGGGAGATGCGATAGTAATTAGAATGATTCTACTGGCACGGGCGGCTGAGCAATTATGGATTCTGTTTCCTTTGCAGTGATACCGGTGCCTCCCATAACCAAAAATATAGTTAATCCTCCCCTGACTGAGACCATTCTTAGAAGACTGAACGCACGCAGAGAAACGCAAAAGCTTTTCCTGAAACATTATAGTATGTCTTGTCTTTCTATTCGCTTAACTGCTCCACGTCATTTTAAGCTTATTTGATATGCGTCAAGTGAAAAACCTGGTCAGAATCGTTCCACCAATCGAACGGTAGGGTTTAAGACTGAAAGGCGTCAGCTCACAGCCTGCTGGATCCATAACAATAACAAAACTGAAAAGATTAATGGTTGAAAATATTGATTAAGCATATTGATTTATTTAATAATGTATGATTTATTAAGTAATGTATTGATTTATTAAATAATGTATTGATTTATTAATAGCGGCGAAAGCCGGAAAAGTGTTCTCTGTAGCAAAGATAACCACACGCTTAATCAATGCAGGCCAGGAAAAATGGTAGATGAACATTTCGATGGTTGTTGGAACGGGCGGCAGAGCGGATACTTTTTGTCGTTCGTCAGCTTGTCAACTCTGACAGTCTCTAGAGACTAGGAACTGAAATGTGCGTGCTAATCCATTTTTTCCCTGGCAGCCGTGCGCACAGGGGTTCCTCGCCGCATAGGCAGATAACTCCGTCTTCGGAGATACTCATACTTTTTTTCCGTCGATGAGTAATTGGCGTTTCAAGCCGGGCATCGCTGCTGAGACCAGGGGTGGTTGCCGCAAAGAGAAATCAAAAATAAAAATCCCAACTAGCCGGGATTTGAACCCACAACCTCTCTGTCTCGAGACCAGCGTCTTGCCTAGAGACCAACCAGTCCCCTAGAGCGGATATGGGAATTCCCCACTGCGATTACACCAGTCCGAAATGAAGACTAAAAGATTGATTTATTAAATAGGTAATTTCTGTCTCGCGCAGTTCGCCCATCTTATTCATCCTTAAAAAGTCGTTAATTAGCCTTAGATACGTTGTGTTGTAGTTTTGCAACAAATCTTTGATATTTGCGCCTTTCGGCCCAATGCATCCGACTTCAGCATAGCATTTTAAAATACTAGGTTGCCTTCCCTCGTCGATCTCTCCTCGCTTGGTCAGACTGAGTAGTCTGTTTCCAGAGGAGCATGGGTGGAGCAAAGACTCAATTAGCTTTTGTTTCTGCTGATCCGTCGCAAGTTGTCAACAATGAGTCGCAGACTACAAACATGATGCTGTAGAGGAACTTTGTCTTCCAGATGAGGAGGAACTGATAGTCGAGATGTAAGTGCACAACGGTCTACGTCAGCGGTCTCTGTGGGCAGAACAAACCTAAGATGTGGCAAATAGGACTCAAAGAGAAAAGAGGCAAGACTTCACAAATCTAAAAGTGGTACAACAAACCGTAGAAAAGACTCAAGAAAAAGAGGCTAGACTCCACAGCAATAAATTTCATGGATATTTGACTATATCTTCTAGCGTTCCAATATGTGCAGAATCAGCCATCAAAGAATCTGCTCGGTTGAAAAAAAATGAGCCTGGCACATACTATCTGAGACCGACAACAACCTGCTTACACCCGTTTGTAGCGACAAAAGCACCAAATAGAAAAGGAAGGACATAGGCGTATGGTACTGCCTGAGTTGGCGTATTGGTACTGCCTGATGGTTGGCGTATTGGTACTGCCTGATAACACTTCGAACGTAAGGTCAATCGATTAAACAAAAATAATGATTTTCTCACCTGCTTTGTGTGAGGAATGTGGAGTTAGTGACGATATTTTTGCATAACCATGGCACATTTTCTGGGTGATGTGGTCGGTATTACGCCAGGCCGCGTGGGGGGGGGGGACTAAGTGGTCTGGATCAAGATGGTGGTCTCGAGACGGAGAGGTTGTGAGTTCAAATCCCGGCTGCACCAGTTGGGATTTTTATTTATGTTCTCTCTCGGACGGCAACCGCCCTGGTCTCAGCAGCGAGGGCCGGCTTGAAACGTCAATTACTCATCGACGGAAAAAATATGAGTACCTGCAAAGTAGGAGTTATCTGCCTGTGCGGCTAGGGACCCCTGTGTACACGGATGAAATGGAAAAAATGATTATCATGCAAAATTGAGTTCCTAGTCTTTAGTGACTTCGTCAGAGGTGAAAGTTGCCGAGCGAAAAAAAGTAAAAAAACGACAGGCCTTCTTAACTTACCAGAAAAATCTATGGTACCCATTTTTAGAGGCTGGGTGAACTCCGGAGCCTTGTTGTTCGAAAAATATCCGCCACATGGAGATCGACCACGCCGGACCCTTCTGACGAGGAAGCGAGCACATTAACCACACAACCACAGAGGCTCAATGGATACGCTTGGATATATCATAGGATTGTTAGAGCGACGGGTGAACAGATTGCTGGTCAGGGAACAAACAGGGACAGATCTATAGATCAATTCATATATTCCTAGATCAAATCAGTGGTTATATATCTAAGGATTGACAGCTGTGACGTCATGTCGACGTGCTTGTCCTAGTTTGTCTGATTATGGTTAGTCGGCCATTATGTTTTATTATTGTTTGTTATGGTTTATAATTCACTTGAATAGGCATTCCTGTTTTCTTATCACTCGTTCTCTCACTCACTCTCTCATGTTTTATTCCTCTTACATGTTCTCATACTCACTTTCTTATTTCATGTCTTCTTTACTCTTCTATCTCTTCTCACTTCATGTCTTCTTTACTCTTTATCACTTTCTCACTTCATGTCTTCTTTACTCTTCTATCACTTTCTCACTACACTATCTTTCAGTTTCTTTATTTTATAGTTGCTTATATTATATCATACTTTCTCTCGCTTACTCTGTATCTCCCATATTGTGATCTCTGACCTTATAGCGCTGATCTTATACACCACGATTTGTGGCTCTGTTCTTTCTCTTTCAAACTCTCTATCTCTTACTCTCTCCACGTTCTCTACTATCTTGTGATCACTGACCTCCAAAACAGATCTTCTTGACCAAGATCATGGCTCTGTTCTTTCTCTTTCTCTCTCTCTCTCTCCATATTGTGATCGCTGACACCTTCCATCACAGATCTTCTTGACCACGATCCATGGCTCTGTCTTTCTTTCTCTCTCCTCTCTTCTCTCTCTCTCATCTTGTGATCGCTGACCTTTCATCACAGATCTTCTTGACCAAGATCCATGGCTCTGTTCTTTCTTCTCTCTCACTCTCTCTCTCTCTCTCTCATCTTGTGATCGCTGACCTTCATCACAGATCTTCTTGACCAAGATCCATGGCGCTGTTCTTTCTCTTTCTCTCTCTCTCTCTCTCTCTCTCTCTCTCTCATCTTGTGATCGCTGACCTTTCATCACAGATCTTCTTGACCAAGATCCATGGCTCTGTTCTTTCTTTCTCTCTCACTCTCTCTCTCTCTCTCTCTCTCTCTCTCCTCTCTTCGGGGGGTGTAATTGCCGCAGCCACAGCAGGTTTGCTGTCCTCCCAAGTCACATCGATCCACCAACAACGCCCTGCGCCATCCATCACGATCGATCTAGCATTACTTCAACATCTTCAGGAATGATTCATACCTCGCCCTCTGTCCGCGCTTGCAGCTCCATCGCCTGCAACAAACGGTCGGTGACTACTAACCATCTCAGTACAGACGTAAACAGCAAAGTTCGATAACGCGATAACATATTTTAATTGAGAGTCAGGGATTAACCGAGGCTAACCTCAATGTAGACTAGACACATCTCTTTAATGTCGGTAGGGGAGACAATTACCTTGATTTAAATGGAATGGTTTTACTAATTGTCCGAATGATAACGTTTTCGTTTAATCTTCTAGGGAACAGAATTGTCCGGTGGAAAGGTCTCCTTAATGCTCGCGGGAATAGAATTGTCCGAGTGGAAAGGTTCTTGCTAATGCTCGATGGGAATAGAATTGTCGGATGGAAACGTTCTAGTTAATGCTCGTAGGGAACAGAATGTAGGGTGGAAAAGTTCTCGTTAATGCTCGCAGGGAATAGAATTGTCTGAGTGGAAAAGTTCTCGTTAATGCTCGTAAGGAAAAGAATTGTCCGGGTAGAAAAGTTCTCCTAATGCTCGTAGGGAATAGAATTGTCCGGGTGGAAAGGTTCTTACTAATGCTCGCAGGGAACACAATTGTCCGGGTGGAAATGTTTTCGTTAATGCTCGATGGGAATAGAATTTTCCGGATGGAAAAGTTCTCCTTAATGCATGTAGAGAAAGAATTGTCCGGGTGGAAAAGTTCTCGTTAATGCTCGTATGGAATAGAATTTCTGATGGAAAAGTTCTCGTTAATGCTGTAGAGAAAAGAATTGTCCGGGTGGAAAAGTTCTCGTTAATGCATGTAGGGTATAGAATTGTCCGGGTGGAAAGTTCTGCTAATGCATGTAGGGAAAAGAATTGTCCGGGTGGAAAAGTTCTCGTTAATGCTCGTATGGAACAGAATTTTCCGGATGGAAAAGTTCTCGTTAATGCATGTAGAGAAAAGAATTGTCCGGGTGGAAAAGTTCTCGTTAATGCATGTAGAGAAAAGAATTGTCCGGGTGGAAAAGTTCTCGTTAATGCATGTAGAGAAAGAATTGTCCTGATGAAAAGTTTCTGTTAATGCATGAAGGGGAGTGAACTATATGTGTGGAATGGTTCTCATTTATTTTCCATAGAAGAGAAATGTCTGTTTTCTTCAAGAATGATAAAAGATAGAGACCCTACATGTCTAAAGATGTCCCAACTGTTCTCCAGAGGAGAAAGAACAGATCCACTGTTACCTGCCACGCATGTCGTAAGAGGCGACTAAGGTTGTTTGGAATCCTCGTCTGTGCAGTCGCGCAAGACCTGCACGGATCGACCTTGTCAATGGAATTTAACGCTGCATTTTGATAAATGTAATGACTGGTGGTGGAGTGGTTATTGGAATTACTGACTCCAATGAAACCGTGGTTCCAATGATAAAATAGAATAGAACAGAATAGAATAGAATAGAATAGAATAGAATAGAATAGAATAGAATAGAATAGAATAGAATAGAATAGAATAGAATCTCTGCGATCAGGACTCAATCAGAGTAGGATTCCAGACTCTCACATGAAGTCAGCTGTCAGGTTAAGTGTGTTGATCGTCCCCACAGACAGAACATCACAATTAGAGTCTGCCAGATCCACGAATAGAATAGAATAGAATAGAATAGAATAGAATAGAATAGAATAGAATAGAATAGAATAGAGAATTGTCCCGATGGAAACAGTTTCCTTCAATAATGATAAGAGATAATTGTTCCAGATGGAGAAAACTTTTAACTAATGCTAATTGAGATGTTTTCTCTAATATTTGATAGTGGGTAGAATTGTCTTGACAAAAACGTCGTTAATAATTATCATCATGGAATAGTTGTCATCTATGCTTGTAGGTGATAGGATTGACTTTATGAAACTTTGTCCATTTAAAAAAAAAATGTTTTTAGTTAAGAGATTTGTCCTGATGGGAGAAGCATTGACATCAATGCTTGTGGGGAAAAGGGAGAAAAGGCGCTAGGATTGTGGGGAAAAGGGAGGCACGGCGCAAGGCTAGTGGGGAAAATGGAGGTACGGCGCCAGGCTTGTGGGAAAAAGGGAGGCACTGCGCCAGGCTAGTGGGGAAAAGGGAGACAAGGAGCCAGGGGTGGGGGAAAAGGGAGGCACGGCGCCAGGTAGCAAACACACCTGGAAGCTGTCAGTGACTAATAGCTTATTGCTTACGCCTAAATCAGTAAAACAAAACCATTCTGACCCTACTCCACCTCTTCTAAGTGCCTTTAGAAACAGAATAGCCTGGCCAATATAGTCAAACGAGTAGGTATCAAAGAGGAAAGGAAACCCGACTTAAATATACAGTGCTAAAAGTCGGGTGTATGGGCCGAAGGCGGATATAACCTATATCACCAGGCATATATGCCAATTTAAGGCTCTTTTAAGATAACGAGGCCTAACTATTTGGCAGTCATCGCGTGAACGATAGAAAGGGAAAGGAAAGTAGGGACAAGAATTGTCTTGGTAGAAGAGTTGTCATTGATATTTTGTAGCGGAGGTGAATGTCCTGATGTATCAGTTTACATTGATGTTTGTAGCGGAGGTGAATGTCCTGATGTATCAGTTTACATTGATGTTTGTAGCGGAGGTGAATGTCCTGATGTATCAGTTTACATTGATGTTTGTAGCGGAGGTGGATGTCCTGATGTATGAGTTTACATTGATGTTTGTAGCGGAGGTGAATGTCCTGATGTATGAGTTTACATTGATGTTTGTAGCGGAGGTGGATGTCCTGATGTATGAGTTTACATTGATGTTTGTAGCGGAGGTGAATGTCCTGATGTATGAGTTTACATTGATGTTTGTAGCGGAGGTGAATGTCTGATGTATGAGTTTACATTGATGTTTGTAGCGGAGGTGAATGTCCTGATGTATGAGTTTACATTGATGTTTGTAGCGGAGGTGGATGTCCTGATGTATGAGTTTACATTGATGTTTGTAGCGGAGGTGAATGTCCTGATGTATGAGTTTACATTGATGTTTGTAGCGGAGGTGGATGTCCTGATGTATCAGTTTACATTGATGTTGTAGCGGAGGTGGATGTCCTGATGTATGAGTTTACATTGATGTTTGTAGCGGAGGTGAATGTCCTGATGTATCAGTTTACATTGATGTTTGTAGCGGAGGTGGATGTCCTGATGTATGAGTTTACATTGATATTTGTAGCGGAGGTGGATGTCCTGATGTATGAGTTTACATTGATGTTTGTAGCGGAGGTGAATGTCCTGATGTATGAGTTTACATTGATGTTTGTAGCGGAGGTGAATGTCCTGATGTATGAGTTTACATTGATGTTTGTAGCGGAGGTGGATGTCCTGATGTATCAGTTTACATTGATGTTTGTAAAGTGGAGGTGAATGTCCTGATGTATCAGTTTACATTGATATTTGTAGCGGAGGTGAATGTCCTGATGTATGAGTTTACATTGATGTTTGTAGCGGAGGTGATGTCCTGATGATGAGTTTACATTGATGTTTGTAGCGGAGGTGGATGTCCTGATGTATGAGTTTACATTGATGTTTGTAGCGGAGGTGAATGTCCTGATGTATGAGTTTACATTGATGTTTGTAGCGGAGGTGGATGTCCTGATGTATCAGTTTACATTGATGTTTGTAGCGGAGGTGGATGTCCTGATGTATGAGTTTACATTGATGTTGTAGCGGAGGTGAATGTCCTGATGTATCAGTTTTAAATGATGTTTGTAGCGGAGGTGGATGTCCTGATGTATGAGTTTACATTGATATTGTAGCGGAGGTGGATGTCCTGATGTATGAGTTTACATTGATGTTTGTAGCGGAGGTGAATGTCCTGATGTATGAGTTTACATTGATGTTTGTAGCGGAGGTGAAGTCCTGATGTATGAGTTTACATTGATGTTTTGTAGCGGAGGTGGATGTCCTGATGTATCAGTTACATTGATGTTGTAGTGGAGGTGAATGTGATGTATCAGTTTACATTGATATTTGTAGCGGAGGTGAATGTCCTGATGTATGAGTTTACATTGATGTTGTAGCGGAGGTGGATGTCCTGATGTATTGAGTTTACATTGATGTTAGTAGCGGAGGTGAATGTCCTGGTGTATGAGTTTACATTGATGTTGTAGCGGAGGTAGATGTCCTGATGTATGAGTTTACATTGATGTTTTAGCGGAGGTGATTTCCTGATGTATCAGTTTACATGATGTTTGTAGCGGAGGTGAATGTCTGATGTATGAGTTTACATTGATGTTTGTAGCGGAGGTGAATGTCCTGATGTATGAGTTTACATTGATGTTTGTAGCGGAGGTGAATGTCCTGATGTATGAGTTTACATTGAGTTTGTAGCGGAGGTGAATGTCCTGATGTATGAGTTTACATTGATGTTTGTAGCGGAGGTGAATGTCCTGATGTATGAGTTTACATTGATGTTTGTAAAGGGGGGATGATTGTCCTGGAGTATGAGTTTCAATGATGTTGTAAAAGGGGGGGGGGGATGATTGTCCTGGAGTATGAGTTTACAATGATGTTTGTAAAAGGGGGAATGATTGTCCTGATGTATGAATTTACAATGATGTTTGTAAGGGGGGGAATGATTGTCCTGATGTATGCGTTTACATTGATGTTTGTAAAGGGGGAATGATTGTCTGATGTATGCGTTTACATTAATGTTTGTAAAGGAGGGATGATTGTCATGATGTATGCGTTTACATTGATGTTTGTAAAGGGGGAATGATTGTCCTGATGTATGAGTTTACAATGATGTTTGTAAGGGGGGGGGGGAATGATTGTCCTGATGTATACGTTTACATTAATGGTTGAAAGGGGGGGGGGAGAGATGATGTCATGATCTATAAGTTTTCAGTAATGTTTGTAAAAAAAAAAGGGGGGGGGGGGTGGGGGGGGGTGATTGTCATCTGTTCATGTAAAGGATGCCAGCAACCAACTGTGCGAAGTGAAAGAAACCACGAACTGTTCTGTTCGGGCGAGGAAAGAAGCAACCAAGCTGTGTGGATAAAAAAAAGAAGCAAAGAGGCCACATATTGCTCAGGTCAAGAAAACAACCCATATGTGTGAAAGAAAGATGCCACATTATGTTCCAGCAAAGAAAGCAACTTAGCTGTGTGAAAAGAAAGATGCCACTTGTTCAAAACAAAAAAAAAAAGAAGCCACCAGTTGTGTGAAAAGAAAAAGTCACTTATTGCTCAAGTCAAGAAAACAACCCTGCTGTGTGAAAAGAAATTAGCCACTTAATGTTCAGTCAGAGAAAGCAACCAGCTGTACGATAAGAAAAAGGCCACCTGTTGCTCAAGCCAAGAAAAAGATCCAGCTGTGTGGAAAAAAAAGAATCCACTTATTGAAGAAAGCTATCAACCTTGAGTAGACAAAAAGACCATAAACAATATTTCATCAACAACCCGCCCGCCAAATTGTTGACCCATGCCACCCAATCAACGAGCTGGGAACAGAGACAAGTGCTAGCGCATGCGCACTATTGATCCAGTATATCACATCGTTTCTCAGGGGATCGGAATGCAACCCGTGTGTACCTTTCTCTACTTCTAATCTCTCCCCCCTTTGTGTGTTTGTATTATTGAATATGTTCAGTTTTCATGTTCTGGCAGTTCATTGTTGTAGACTGTGGATCGTTCCGATGGACTATCACTAGAAAATAAATAAACATTGGGTTCATTATTCTAGGATAGAGGAGGTGTTGAACCGCTCCAGTGTAATCCTCTTTTCCTCTTCATTTCTTTCATATTTGCATTTCAGCGTTGAGGGGAGATATCATTTTTGGTCTTTTGCTCTTCTAACTACTAAAACACAATTCAAATGAAATGTTTGGGGCATGTTAAAAGATACAGCAGCCTACTAAAACACAATTCAAATTAGATGTTTGGGGCATGTTAAAAGATACAGTAGCCTACTAAAACACAATTCAAATGAGATGTTTGGGGCATGTTAAAAGATACAGCAGCCTACTAAAACACAATTCAAATTAGATGTTTGGGGCATGTTAAAAGATACAGCAGCCTACTAAAACACAATTCAAATGAGATGTTTGGGGCATGTTAAAAGATACAGCAGCCTACTAAAACACAATTCAAATAAGATTTTTGGGCATGTTAAAAGATACAGTAGCCTACTAAAAGAAACATTGGAAGGGAAATACAAGGTAAAAGAGGCAGACCAAACTAACATGGGTACTACATGAATAACGAGTATCATCAAAAGATGGACAAATCAGGTTGACAACTTGCACATCAAAGCAAGAGACAGAGCGAAATGGCGCTCCATGGTAGCCAACCTTCTGTGTGGAGACGGCACTCCATGATAATGATTTTGCTCTTCTGTTAGCGTCCTCTGCTCTTATGATTTTTTAATGTTTCTAATATTCCGTCAATCCATATTTTTCATGATCGGCCTTTCAGTATGGTGTTCTCGTAACGTTTATTGAAGGCTCGGTATGTTGTGTTTTGATCTTTCCGCACTATTACTGGGTCAAACCATTTTATCTGTTGTTTCTTTATGTACTCTATGGCGAAAATTATTCCCAGCTTTTTTCTCAGTTTTTCTTCTTATCACATCTCCTGGGCTGTTTCCAACTATCGTGAGAGAATAAACCAATAGTTTAAATAAAATACTAAGACGAAAACACTGGGCTGAAAGTAGGCAACGAACCAAAGCTGATTGTGTCACGATCGGCGAAAACAAAACTGAGTAGACTATTAGCTCTACACGTAGTTGCTTGGAGGTAGACCATTATGAGCAAGTAACACTAAAAAGAGAACTCAACATGCTGTCCAAAGATGGCATGCTAAAGTCGGATGTGCTGGACCAAAAGGTGTAAACTTCGCGAGCTGTAAATTACGACACATTGCAACTACGTCACTTAGCGCCATTTGATGAAAAAAATGATGAAACGAAGGAGAGATGTGCTACATATCGGAGGATGCACGTTACACCCCAATACTCGCTCCTGCTATCAGCTTTACCGCAGCCCTACACATTTTTGCCTGTTCCCTCCACAGCGAATACTCAGAGTTTCATAAAGCAAGCTTCTTTTTCTTCATGTAATAGTACTTTTATTATTTTTACCCGATGCTGTGTTGTTTTGTTTAATTAAGACAATCAAACATCCAGTCATTAGCTTGACTACAGCTGTCTGTTAACAGATCATTAGCTGTTCGGGACTATGACACGCGTACACATCAACCTGCGTACACCACAGCTGACATATGCAAACTATGTGGTTCATAGGTCGCATCAATGATGCTGTGCTGTAGTGTGCTGTTAAAGGGAAGACAACTATATAGCTGGTAGAAGATATAATGTATTTCAGAACACACTGAAGTGGTAAAAACATGACCACTGACAATATGGCTCCTATAAAGGAGCGGGGATTAAATTTACTGACGCTTTACTTTACTGACGATGTCATGGTTGTGTCAGTCTTAATGACTGAATATTACTTCTTATGATTCAACTTTTAATGCCATGAAAAATCATCATCATCATCATCATCATCATCAAGTACCATGTCTGCTGGCGTAGGTGATCATGTTTCTCCACAACTTTAAAGTCTCGACAGTTATTTATCATTTCTGTTGTTGACCTTCTGTCAAGCCATTCTTTTAAGCTGTCTGGTATCTTTTCTCTTTGCTTCCCTCTATCTATTCGTCCCTCAATTTTCCAGTTGTTAAATATATCCTAGCTGTTCTCTTCTCATTACATGGCCAAAAATGATGATTGTTTCTTCCAAATATTGGAAATTAGCTCTCATTTTGGTTTGGTCTCTTTCAGAACGTTTTCATTACTCTTCTTAGCTGTCCATGGTACTCTCAACAATTTGGGGGCCTCGGTAGCCGAGTTGGGAAAACCACCCGACTGGACTACCGACGTTCGGACATCCCGTGTTCGATTCCCGCTGGGAGCAGTGTGGGTTGTACTCGTGGTTGGGAAAAAAAAAATACCCCTACGGTCGACCCAGCCGTTGGCAGAAATGGGTACCAGGGTATTACCCTGGGAAGGTGAGGAATGTTGCTTAGCATCTGAGTTTCGATGCTTGAAGCGACACTATACAGAAATCTCCGAACATTTCTGGATAGGCGGCCGAGCACATATGGGTGGGAACTCGTGTACTAAGACGCCGGTTCAAGTCTCGTACTTGACCTTTACTCTCAACATTCTTCTGTAAAACCACACTTCTACAGACTCAAGTGATTTTCATGTCTGATGTCCTATTGTCCATGATTCACATCCATATGTTAAGATTGGCTCTACATAACATTTAAGAACTATTTTTCTTGTTTCTATTGCCAAAAATGGATTACATAGTATCTTCCTCATTTTTTGGAAAGCTGCTTTTGCCTGAGCCATTCTGCATCTCACCTCTTTTGTACATCTTCCGTCTGAGGTTAACAAAGTTCACAAATATTAAAATTCATTTACCTGTTTAATATTGTCCACTTGTCTTTATTTTGCACTGAGGTGGTGATGTCTTTTTCTTTGTTGTTACCATTACTTCTGTCTTTTTGCTGTTAAGACTGAGTCCTTTATTATTGCTTTCTTACACTATAATGAAAAATATACTAACATCAAAACAAAAAACATCAGGGCTAGAACTAAGAATAGCAAAATGTTATATCTTATCAATATTCCTGCATGGTGTCGAAACATAGACATTAGACAAAAAAAACATAACAGAAAATTGAAAACTTTGTGGAGAAATGTGGATATATAAAGGAATATGTAGAATTGGATGTAAAGAAAGGATAACAAGCAATGAAGTCTTGAAACAACTAAAAGTGAATGTTGAACGTAATCCAAACAAGACAAATGAGATTTATGGGACATGTTAAAAGATACAGCAGTCTACTAAAAGTAATCTTGGTTGGAAAATACAAGGTAAAAGAGGCAGAGACAGGCCAAGACTAACATGGACGAGTAACATCGAAAGATGAACAAGTCAGTCTGTGTCAACCTCCACCATCAAAGCAGAGAGAAAAAAAGGAATTAAGATTAGGTCTTAAGTGCACACCCGCTGGCTATTTACACAAATGTGATCGCCCGTTGTCCCGTTCTACAGATTAGTGTTAGTAGCCCCCCCCACCCCTTTTCCACCCAATCGTTGTTAGAAAAAAAAAAAAAAACTTTGTGGTACCAGGAATCGAACTTTAATAATATCAGCACGATAACGAGCAACGGATTACAAGCAAACACTCAAACATGGCTATTTGACACATTCCTAAATCTTTTAAGGAATATCTACAAGAGTGCACCTACATAATTATAAATATAAATATAATTACTATTATACGCATTCTATATCTGGAGACAAATAATGTTATATTAAGTCACTTCAGATGTAACCAGTGTTTTTTTTTTTTTTAATGTCTGAATAGACCTATTCTAGAATGACCAATTCCGTCCATATTTAAAACAGATGTTGTGGAAGATGGGGAGACGTTAGTGCTTTTTCTGTGGCTTTGCTCTTGTGTCTTTTCTTTTCGTGTTATGCTTGTTGTCTTTTGTGTCTTCTACTTTCATACTGCTCTTGACCAGTGCACGCCGTTTCTGTTGATCTGTCTCACGTGTTTTTACATTTTTTCTGTTGATGTTGAAGAGGCTGAGACGACCTTCCTTAAACACAAGCTAGGATATGACATGTGTGTGTGTGTGTGTATGTGGGGGGGGGGGGGGGATTTTGGGTTGCGCATGTCACAGGAATTCTTTTTTTGATCTCACCGCTTCATTAAAAAACAGTCACGTGCTACTATTGGTTTCAATCGATATAATAGGTAGAGTACAGGTTACCTCCCCTGCCTTGCTAGGTGTATGGGGTATATGGCGTTAGTGACCATATCATTCTATGACTGCGGAACATTTGTGGGTGATGTGGTCGGTATTACGCCTGACCACCTCTACTTCCCAAAAAATTTCAGGTACCCATTTTTAGTGACTGAGTGACCCCCGGAGTCTTGTCAATCCAAAAAATCCCAACAAATTTCTGGGGATCAAACCCATGCAGTTTGGTCACAAAGCGAGCACACTAACCTCTTGGCCACCTAGGCTCCACATCGATATAGATACACAAACATGTTTATATGACATCTTCCAAAGGCAATGACACAGCTGCTAGTTTAAACATAAAAATGGCATTTTAGTTTTAATCTAGTTCATGTTGCAGCACAACTGGATGTAGATGTGCGGAGCCTGGTACATTCCACTCATTGTTTAGGCTCGCATTTTATGGAAGAAGTTTTAATTTGTGACATCATCATCATCATCAAGTACCGGGCCTGCTGGCGTAGGTGATCATGACTCTTCATAACTTTCGATCACGACAGTTATTTATCATTTCTGTTGTTGATCTTCTGCCAAGCCATTCTCTTAAGGTGTCTGGTATCTTTTCTTGTTGCTTCCCTCTATCTCTTTGTCCCTCAATTTTCCCAGTTGTTACAATATATTCCAGATGTTCCCTTCTCATTGCATGACCAAAAAATGATGATTGTTTCTTCCTAATACTGGAAATTAGCTCTCTTTTTGCTATGGTCTCTTTCAGAACGTTTTCATTACTCTTCTTAGCTGTCCATGTTATTCTCAACATTCGTCTGCATAACCACATTTCTACAGCCTCTAGTGATTTTCTTATCTGTTGTCCTATTGTCCATGATTCACATCCATATGTTAAGACTGGCTCTACATAACATTTAAGAACTCTTTTTCTTGTTTCTATTGTCAAAAATGCATTGCATAGTATCTTCCTCATTTTTGGAAAGCTGCTGTTGTCTGAGCCATTCTGCATCTCACCTCTGTTGTACATCTTCCGTCTGAGGTTAACAAAGTTCCAAAATATTAAAATTCATTTACCTGTTTTAATATTGTTCCACTTGTCTTTATTTTGCACTGAGGTGATGTCTTTTTCTTTGTTGTTACCATTACTTCTGTCTTTCTGCTAATTTGTGACACCACACACACAAGAGTAAATGTGTACAGCTAAAGACATTAGCGTTTAGAGCTGAACAACTTCCCTGCAGCTGCATCTCTATCTGGCCAGTCCCCGTTCTAGCAACCAACCACTGAACGCGCTGCACTCTATACAAATGGCGCACAGCTCAAAATGAACACTTCCGGGTGACCGTCACGAGCAACATAATCTCGATGCTCCCGAGCCAAATACTCGCTGACTTCATGATCAGTGAGCGTGCCACAACAATAATCGCTGTCCCAAAAAATGAAGTCAGACCTCAACTTCAATGGGACACTCGATCCGACCGCAGTCCTGCTGGTGGAATATATTCTTTCGAAAACAGATAAATCACACATTCCGTCTCAAGAAAAACCGGTTTCCACTGTACTCCACGGTCAGTCGCCTGCAGCACTATCTCAGCTAGCTGGCGCCAAAACCATGTTGATTTTGTGGTTAGGTGAATGCGACCGGACTAAGGCTGTCTAACCGAACGAAAATTCAAAACAGAACGAACCATTTGAAATAACACTGCGACAAAAATGTCACTAAGTACAGAATCCGATTCGACGAAGCTTCGATCTTGGCCTGCCGCACCAACCGGATGTACTTGTTTTAGTCAATATTTATTTATGAATGATATTTCAGTAGAATACTTCTCCTAGCGAGGAGGAAACGTCACTATATTGATTTGAAATGAAACTTTCGCAGCGGAAATAGCAATGGTAACACTTACAACAACGCTACCTAGTGTAGAGGTTGAGCTTCTACCAGCCTCCCTCCACAAACAAATAAATGAATAATACTAAATTACGTATGTCTGAACTACTTCCGGTTTTATCAGCTACGTAATTGTTAATTTTAAGTAAAATTCTACCTAACGTCACAGGTAAACGTCGGCCTAACTACTTCCTGGTGCTATTTTTTCACACGTCGCAACAATCACTCACTCACTCACTCACTCACTCACTCACTCACTCACTCACTCACTCACTCACTCCAGACATTTTAGTAATTATGTTTACTCATTTAAGTTACACTTGACCTTTCACTTTACTTTTATACTTCCTACATGTGAAAAGAGATTTTTCTGGATGTTGTGCGGCCTGGCGTGATGCCGACCACCAGTCAGTAAAATTGTGATGGTAAAAAAAATGGGCGTTAATATCATATTTTTCACTACGTGGTCCTTCCTTCCTTCTTCTTCCTTCCTTCCTTCTTCCTTCCTTCCTTCCTTCCTCCCTCCTTCCTTCCTTCCTTCCTTCCTTCCTTCCTTCCTTCCTTCCTTCCTTCCTTCCTTCCTTCCTTCTTCCTTCCTTCCTTCCTTCCTTCCTTCCTTCCTTCCTTCCTTCCTTCCTTCTTCCTTCCTTCCTTCCTTCTTCCTTCCTTCTTTCCTTCCTTCCTTCCTTCCTTCCTTCCTTCCTTCCTTCCTTCCTTCCTTCTTCCTTCCTTCCTTCCTTCCTTCCTTCCTTCCTTCCTTCCTTCCTTCCTTCCTCCTTCCTTCCTTCCTTCCTTCCTTCCTTTCTTCCTCCTCTTCCTTCCTTCCTTCCTTCCTTCCTTCCTTCCTTCCTTCCTTCCTTCCTTCCTTCCTTCCTTCCTTCCTTCCTCCTTCCTTCCTTCCTTCCTTCCTTCTTCTTTCCTTCCTTCCTTCCTTCTTCCTTCCTTCCTTTCATACATACATACTTCCTCCTCTCCACTAGATACGCAAGACATACCGACCATTACTTTCTTCGTACATTGAAGAATGAAGAAAAAAAAGTTAAAAAAAACAATTAATGAAGGAGACGACGAGAAGACACTGAGATTAGCTGCTGCTTTTAGCCTGACAGTTAGAGACTGAGTTGGTGCGTCGGTATCGTTAATCAAAGTGCTGCAACATTAATTTAATAGATTAATTAATGTGAGAAATATTATAAATAATCACTCACTTTACTATGATTTCTTTGTGAAGTGCTTTGCGTGGTGTATGAATTACTCAATTTTAGAGTAATTGGTCGTGCAGAGACTGGTAGCTGAAATTGCATATCAAGGATAGGATTGGAGCCATTGTGTATACTCGCTAGCAGAAGTTATTTCCCCCACACTGATTACTTTACTAACGGTACAATGCGGTGTTGTGTCCGTGGTTATTGTATCTAATACAAATTGTTCATTGTTTTAGGATTTGAATTGTGCCACAGTATGGGCCTGAGAGAAAGACCGATAATCAAACAGGATACACTGCACTAACGGACGTGAATGATTTCGTTTTTCCCCGTCTAGAATATAAGAATGCCTACGTTCGTCTGACTTGAATTCCAGGTTTCATGTCATAACTTCTGGGAGCGATTTTGCTTAATTCCGGTGAGAATGAGCAGTGAACTTTCAGTGAGGCCATTCTAGTGTGAACATTTATTGGGATAAATCACTGAACTTTGGTTGACAGTTCATTGGGTGCAGGAATGATTGCAAGATATTGAACGATTTGTTATGATTGTTTTTGTAGTTATTTAAAAGAAAACTGATGTGGTCTCCTTCTTCTTCTTTCCGTCCTCATTTGCCTTTCGACGTTGAGGGGAGATATATTTTTCGGTCTTTGCACTTCCGGTGATCTCTCCTACTGTTATGTTTCCCTATTGTTTCTAATTTCCATCAATAATCCATCTTTTGCACTTCTGTTGGCCTATGCTACTGTTATGTTTCCTAGTGTTTCTAATATTCCATCAATTCATCTTGTGCTTCTGTTGACCTCTCCTGCTGTTATGTTTCCCGGTGTTTCTAATATTCCACTAAATCCATCTTTTTCATGGTCTGTCTCTGGATCTAATATTCTCGTAATGTTTATTGAAGGCTCGTTGTGCTGTGTGTTGATCTTTCTGTCTTACCAAATGACCGAACCATTCTATCTCTTGCCTATTTATGTACTCTATGAAGGAAATAATAACAAATTAGCACAGAACTGGAGCCGCCAGTCCCAACTTAACTAAATGACGTACTGGAGTGGAGACCTTAACACCTACAGGGCGGCCGACGTGTCCCATGTGTGATGATAATGATTCTTCGACTAAACTGAACTGAACTAAACTAAACTAAACTAAACTAAACTAAACTAAACTAAATTAACTAAAAAAACTAAACAAAACTAAACTAAACTAAACTAAACTGAACTAAACTAAAACTAACTAAACTAACTAAACTAAACTAAACTAAACTAAACTAAACTGAACTAAACTAATCTGAACTAAACTAAACTAAACTGAACTGAACTGAACTGAACTGAACTGAACTGAACTGAACTGAACTGAATTATTAAATAAAATAACCTGTTCCTGAGATTGCCAGTAGTCAAAATTAAAATATAGAGAAATTGTTGATAGAAAGGCAGTCTTGATACAGACAATGATATATAGTTAAATACTTGATAAAGTGGGAGCCGCGATAGCTCAGTGGTTAGTGAAACTGGACCACAAAGGACAAGAGGTAGGGTTCGATCCAAACCGACGGTTTCCGGTTCACCCAGCCATAAATGGGTACCGGATTTTTTCTGGGGAAGTAAAGCGGCACGGGCGTAATACCGACCACATTACCCCATAAAATCATGTGTGGAAGTCTGTCAAATGTATGGTCACTAACACCATATTCCCTATACGCCACTTGGCGTGACGGGTCACTAACACCATATTCCCTATACGCCACTTGGCGTGACGGGTCACTAACACCATATTCCCTATACGCCACTTGGCGTGACGGGTCACTAACACCATATTCCCTATACGCCACTTGGCGGACGGGTCACTAACATCATATTCCCTATACGCCACTGGCGTGACGGGTCACTAACACTATATTCCCTATACGCCACTTGGCGTGACGGGTCACTAACACCATATTCCCTATACGCCGCCACTTGGCGTGACGGGTCACTAACACCATATTCCCTATACGCCGCCACTTGGCGTGACGGGTCACTAACACCATATTCCCTATACGCCGCCACTTGGCGTGACGGGTCACTAACATCATATTCCCTATACGCCGCCACTTGGCGTGACGGGTCACTAACACCATATTCCCTATACGCCGCCACTTGGCGTGACGGGTCACTAACACCATATTCCCTATACGCGCCACTTGGCGTGACGGGTCACTAACACCATATTCCCTATACGCCACTTGGCGTGACGGGTCACTAACACCATATTCCCTATACGCCGCCACTTGGCGTGACGGGTCACTAACACCATATTCCCTATACGCCGCCACTTGGCGTGACGGGTCACTAACACCATATTTCCTATACGCCGCCACTTGGGCGTGACGGGTCACTAACACCATATTCCCTATACGCCGCCACTTGGCGTGACGGGTCACTAACACCATATTCCCTATACGCCGCCACTGGCGTTCCACTACTTATCCAACCAGGCAAAGCATCTTGCACTCCAGTTACACTCATTACATTTTCTACATCCGCTCCTCTTTCTATCCAGCCATTTTTTTTCTTGTAAACAATCATCATTTCATCTTGATGCATTTCATCAATCATTCAAGTCATATGCTCGCATCCATTCACTCATTCACTCATCCATGACTAGTTCCCTAATTCTTTATTGCAGCTCTCTTCAGTTTCATCAATACCCTATTATGAACTGACATCTTCATCCATGCATCCATAACATAACACTGGTCACATGAAAAACGAGCGACAGACAAGAGTTTCTGGCACTCGTGCAGGCCTCGTGTTGCGGCTAGTTTCACGGAGAGAGAGCTCATTTTTCTGTAGATAAGCTGATCATTAAAAAAATCTAACTGCAGAGAAAGAATTCTTCTATCAATTCTAATGAAGGAATGAATAGTTCTCTTTGTCGTCCGG